>VDFB02054384.1:0-63500 GCA_007258455.2 Sequoia sempervirens | reverse complement strand
TACTACTAACTAGCTTTACAAAGAATAAAAACAGCTGCAAATAGAATAGATAATCTTCCAAGAACATTAAACAGTTAGAGTATCACTTCCTCTAACATTTGCAATGATATAAGATGAAGAATTGAAGCTCAAACCAGCAAGTACAATTATTTAATAAGTCTGATATAGAAACAATGTTAACAAAAAATCAGACCAACAAACTGTACATCAATGAAATACTCACAACTCTTTCAAATTACCTCCGAATGAGCTGAAACGAAGTGCAATGACTCACTAGGAGGTTGGCACCCAATTTGCAATGATAAAACAACATCTAAACTCAGCCATTAATTTATGCACAAATCCCAATGCTCTCCAAAAAGGTACGGCCTCCTTGCAAGGGCGATTTTTGCTTGATAAAATCTAAAACTTGGAATTAAATTCTGATAACCTCCAAATATGGTCGCCTCTATCATAGAAATGCAATGATCAAGTACCTAGAACCAAATAAAATTCATACTAAAAGTTGTATACAAAAATCACTTTCAACCATGATAAACCAGCAACATGAAATCTGGGAAAATCTCACCAAAACTCCACAATAATGCTCAATATGTACTTCTGGATGAAGCACACTCTCAGTCCACCACCTAGGGAACCATAGTTTCAGGCCTGAAGAGTGGAGTAAATTTGCTAAGCTATCTGTAATGTCCCCATTTTTGCGAGCATCAGAGTTCGTAAGGATTAACCTATCATTTGACCCTCGTAGGCTGACAAATCTGATGAGAGGGTCTTCCTTGGTAGTTATCCAGAGTTTTAGGACCTTACTCCTCCAATTGATTCAGGTTTGGGCCTTTGCAGGGACTCACAGAGTGATATTCAGGCACTTACTATTTATAGTAAGTCAGGGCGACAGGGGGTTACTATTTTTGGCAGGGCACTTGGCTCAGTTGGCAATCTCAGTTTCGACCTAGTTTGACAGTTTGATGAGCAAACGGTGAATAAGGGAGCATTTAATAATAATTAAATAATTATGATTATGACTTTATATTATAAAGTCACTTTAAGTGAAAAATTAAAGTTATTAATTATTTAATGGCAAATTATAAAGTATTATTAATACTTTATAATAAGATGACAATTAATATTAAATGAGTATTTTAATACTTATTTAATTTGGACGCCATTTATTAATTATTGAGCCTAAGTTGAAAAGGGTGAATTAAATAATATTAAATGCATTTTAAGTTGATTTTTTGAAAAGGGTCGAACCTTTGAGGGAAAAGATATATATTTCTCTTCAAGACAAATCGAACTCATTATTATTGATGATCATTTGAATTTGTCTTTTCTCTCTGAGAACTTCTGGAGTTGGAGAAACAAGGGTTTCTGCAGATTTCAGTCATTCCAGGCTTTGGAGAACGATACCTCTTCTTAGTCTAGCTTTCTGAAGTTGTGAAAGATCAGCTTAAGATTGCTCATCTAGTTGGCTTCATACAGAAGTCGAATTTGTGCTTATTGGAGGAGAATCATCAAGGGTTTGAAGAGCAGATTTTAGTTTGTTGAAATAACCACCATTGGAGAAGAAAAATCAGAAGTTATTGATCTGCTGCTACAGTGACGCGTGAACAGTACCCGCGCTACAGTGACGCGTGAACAGTACCCGTGCTACAGTAAAAACGCTATAGTGATTCGCTACAGTGATGTGCTTGGTTGGTGTTGCTTCATCGACATTTTGAGAGGGTTTCTCTTGCTATGATCATTTCCAGAATTTGCCAGTATGCTGATATGAAGTCTGCTGTAGCTGATCAGAGGGTTTCAAGGCACGTTTACCTGTGAGTTTATAAATTGTAACTCCTAGATTTTCTGGGTATTGTTGTTTTAGATAATAGGGGTTATTTTATGAACTGGGTTGTCAATACATTATGAAAATAATGAGTATTTAAGCTGGTATAAAAATCTGGAATTTTCAGCTGTGTATTTCCATTGCAATTTCAGTTTTGAGTAAAAAAATTATTATTGCAACATCTCCTATTTTGCGGCATTATATTGTTGTATCAAACCATTGGCAATATATGATCAAAACACAAAGAAAAGCACAAACCCATCAAACACAAGACAAAAAACTTTATTATTCAGCATAGTTGGGGTTGAGAGACACCTGGTCTCCTTCAGTGTCAGCATAGATGGGGTTGAGAGACACCTGGTCTCTTACACTACCCCTTAGCCGGATTCTGGATTCATTCCAGCAGCGCAACTTTGCTCTTCAAAAATATGCATAATCAGCTCATCATAAAACATCAATATATAGGCTTTAGTTGGCAAATGAAGCAACAATAGACTTTTCAAATTCCAAGAAGTTGAATCACTTCAACTTCCAAGAGGGATGCCACCTTTTAGCAATTTACTTTTTGAAATATTAAAATATCATTCAACTTCCCCTTTAGGCGTCCATTTCCATATTGCAACAATAAAATATTTATTAAATAATTAAATGCTCACTTGACCCCTTAATGCCCCCTTCTTTAAAACAACTTGAAGTCATCAAGCCTAGGCGTGGGGTACAACTTCAAGACATTAAAATTGACTAAGTCTGAAACTTCAGGTCAAGGAGATAGCAAATACAATACCTAGCTGCAAAATTTTGATGATGCTTAGCAAAAAATGAACTTACTTCAGAAAGCAAATGTCAAAATAGTAAAGTCAACGCTTCAAGATGTCAAGAAATGGCCGACCAACCAAACTAAGCTGGTGATTGAACATTTGCTAGAATGTCTTGCCAAGATAAACTTGCAAAATGACATGGCGCTATAAATGGTAAGTTTACAGAAACCTCATCATGCATGGCCCAGGCGATAAACAAAGGCACTTCAAAATAGTAGAATGTTTAGTATCATTTGAGGAGGCACAAACCGGTGACCATCATGACTTGCTATAAATAGTAAGTGCAGGAAAGGATGTATGTCCGAGGAATCAAATGCATGTTACATCCTGGAGTCTCACGAAAACCAGGAAAAACCAGAGAGCCTTTTACATTACAAGCCCTCGAAAAAGCATCTGAAAGAGGAAACCCTAATTTTCTGCTTCAGCTTAGCCTATGGAGTTCCGGAAATAGGCTAAATCCAATTGAAGAGCGTAGGGCTAAAATGGGGACATTACATACGATTAGCAGAGTTACTTTGCCGCTTCCTATCTTGCCTGTCTGCTGGAACACAAACCGTCATAACATCAAAACGGGAAGTATCGATGGTTATGAAAACAAAATATCTTTGCTTTGAGTTTTGAGAAAGGGCACAACTTTGAAATTGGAGACTATTTTTGATAGTTGTGAATTTAATAAGAGAGTCGTGGAAACAGTAAGGAGGTTTCGATTTTTAACTATCTGAAGACCATCGCCACTTGGAGATATCTCATGGTATTTTTTCTCAAATACTGCCACATGGGAACAGGTTATAGAGAATTTGAATGAAAAGATATTGTTGGGGCTCTAGTGTTTAAAGAAGTCACACAAAACATTATAGTTCTTGAAGTATTTGGTCGAAGAAGTTTCCCAAATACTGGTGACTATAGAGGTTATATTAGTCGGGAATAATAACAGTGTGGAAGCTTGAGAAACGTATCCGCAAAATTCAAGGAAGAAGCTCGAGCCTAAAGAAAATTATATGCCATATAATATTGTAACTACAGAGACAATGAATGTTGGCAGTATTATATTCATTTGTTGATTTAATATCTGAAGATGTTTGGAGATTAAGAGAGACGTGGCACGACTATGACGCGCTAGAGTCATCTTCAGAATATCAATCAACAATTTAGTGGATTCGTCAGTTTCAAAGCTCCAATAGTTATCTTCTTAATAGTCGGGCAATTTTGTAGGGTCACATTGTGTAATGGAACGGTAGCCACGTAAGGAACTTCGTTGGGTGACGGAATCATCAAGAGTCTTCTTCTGTGTGTAACCTTTCAGCAGGTATGAGTGTTCAAAGAATATTGTGGCTCTTTCTAGGTCAATAATATTAAGATTTTATATGATAAAGGAAATGCTATAGGAATTGGCGGGCCCCTCATGTTGACTCAACAGATATTTGGAGTTTAGCATACTTATTCAGGGAAGTAGTTTTCAAGCAAATTCAACATGCTGGTGCCGTTTCTGGGTTAGGCAATATAATATCATTGTAAGTTCCAATTTGATAAATATATATTTATCTTGCTGTTCATAAAAGATTAGTGTGGAGAATTATTGTTCATTCACATCTTACATATCACTGTAACTGCATATTGCTATTAAATCACATCTGAAAGTATATTTCTGAGATAGCATGTGTTGGGAGAGTCAATAGATGAATGTATGGTTTATGAAACAATTGCCAAATTATTATTCAGAATGGAAATTGGTTCACTGTTGTTGGAAAGTCCATACAGATGTCGTGTAAAATTATTGAAGCTTAAACTCAAAACGGCATACAAAGGTGAGCTGTTTGATAAAATGCCTGGTCTCTTCAGTTGGTGAAAAATGAAAAAAAATTATACAGAAAAGGGGTAGCGTATTACAGCTAGGCCACAAATTCTTAACAACGTTGTCAAAGGTATCCTTTTTCATTTTCATTTCTTGGATCAAAAGAATGTCAACTTTATTGCCTGCCAAGCAGGACTTAACCAAATAATGTTTGTATGGACGGTTTAGGTCCCTTATATTCCATGAGATAAGCTTCATATCAAAAACAAAGCAAAGAACAACACCACCTTGATGCTTTGAGGAGGGAGCAAATGTGCCCCCATCTTTTTTTACTTAGATCCCAAGAGGGAGTCAAGAGTCTTTTGTTTCCCTGAAGCAACATCTCAAACAATGTCTTTGTTTCTAGAGTCCTTCTGTGATGGCCTACCCACTTTGTTCCCTCTCCCAACATCATGTTTCTTCTTCTTTCTGGTTTGATGTTAATTTGGGTCCAATCATCATCAGCTACACCTTCAGTAGGAGAGGAAGCAAAGGCCAACTGAGCCATAGCTTCCTTCATGTTTTTGCCTTCCTTTTGGTTTAATGACATTTGTTTTTCTTCCTTAGGTTGTTTCCCAGGGGAAGAAGCTGACGGAAAGGAGTCCTTTCCCTGACTTGTATGAGAATCAATCTCCCCTTCCTCAAGGATTTCAGATTTATCTTCTTGTTTGTTGATAGTTTCTCTTTCCAAATCAGTCATTACTTCTGATTCATTAATATTTTGCTCTGTGAGATTGTAATATACTTCTCACTTTCCTCTTTTTCATTATGCTTTTTCTTTTGAGACTGCTTTGCTAAGACAACATTTACTCCCTCCCCAAGAATATCAGGAGCCACATCCAAGTCTTCCTTTTGAAGCAAAGCTGCTCTTTCCCCAAAAGAAGCATCCATAACTTCCTTTCTTTCAATGACTTCCTTATTAAGCTCCTCTATAGGAAAACCTGTTGGAAATATTGTCATTGATGTCAAAGGTGAATGAATGTGATAGTTTTCATTAATGTCAAAGCTGGATATATCACAATTGAAAAGAAGATAATACACAAAAGAGAACTAAAATGGCAACGATCATAATAAAGCAGTAATTCTGTTTTAAGAAGAGCAACGATTCCATATTAATATTGAAAGGTGGTGCCCAAAAGTCTAAACAAAATCTGATCGCTCCATATTTTGAATTAATCAAACTCAGCAATCTTAATAATAATAAAAAGGAGCGCTGCAATCCAAAGTCACATAAGACAAATTCAGAAAAAGAAACAAATAAATTTAAGCAACTCATATTGAGTGCTGAAGTCAAGAAAAGCAGCACATAAGACAAACACCATATAAGATGAAAATCAGAAAAGACAAGATGAATAAAGACAAATTATAAAAAGGCAGCGATCTGTTTTATCCTTTGTAAAGCAGTGATTAAATAAATTAGCAATCAAGAATGCAACGATTCATATTACTTTTGAAGAGGTGAATAAAGACAAAGAGCATATAAGACAAATTTGTCTTATTTAGAGACCATGAAGGGGTGAGATTTGTTTATTTAGAGTTAAGTTTATGGAAAGTGATCTCCCTAAAGGTAACCGCTTCTCTTGGAAGAGGCATGTCTTTGGGAAATGCATACCTTGGAAGATATAAATGAAGATGGAGAGTGGGGATTAAAATATATATCAGATCTACACCTCCAAATCTGCATATGGAGAAATAAGATCATAGTGAGAGATATAATGGAGATATAAAGGAGAGTTCATGCAGATATAGAAGAGTACTTTATGATCACATTTATGAAGACTATATGAGGCAGATTTGACCAGACTTAAAAAAAATGGAAGAAAACAATGAAGAAACACTTAATAAAGAGCATAAAATGAAGCATATTGGAGAGAATAAAAAGGCAGAATTATAGAGAGCAAAAGGGCAGATTTATGAAGAGCAAAAAGGTAGATCTATGAAAAGTAAAAGGTACAGCGGTCTGTATTAGTTTAAGAACAGTGATTACTTTCATAAGGAATAAACTAAAGGTTATGTATGAAGAGTTGTGTATGTTTGATGGGTGATATCCATTCAGGAAAGGTATGTCTATTGCCTTCAATTGAGAAGATATATAAGATATGAGTTTTGGGAATTTGAAGAAGCAACAAATTCAATGAAATATTTTTTGAGTATAAGGAAGAGGAAGAGGGAACAAAATAACATATATTTCTGAGTTGTGAGAAAACATTATGAGCAGATTTGAAAAGAGGAACAAACAGATTTGAAGAAAAGTGTGTGTTGTGGAGTAAAAGAAGAACAAATACATCATGTACACCAGATTTATGAAGAAAGTTGAAGCAGATTTGTGAAGGAATCATGAAAAGTGTATGAGCAGATTTATAGCAGATTCTATAAGAAGAGCATGAGAAGATAAGATTGCAGTTTTGATGTGCAGAGACAAAGGAGAAGATACATGCGGATTTAGGAGGACAATTAATTGAATATCTTTCTTGTGTTCAAGAGCAGATCTAGACATATTTGAGAGCAAAATTTATGAGTAGAAGTCTGATATATTTGGAACAGACATAGTGCAGATTTTTGTGAAGATATATTTCAGATTTATAAAAGATCATGGTGCAGATCTGAGTGAAGATATATTGCAGATTAGATAGCAAAGTTTTAGGACAGATTTGTAATAAGCTTTATAAGCAGATCATTTGAATAAGTGAGTGAAAGGAGTGATTAGTTTGAGGAGAATTAGTGCAGATTGGGTACAAATTTGAAGGAGATATTTGAGTAGAAGTGTCCATCATCCATTGAAGAAGCAACATTGAAGGTGGAACATTATTCTTTAAGTAATTATCTTTGCTAAGTTGGTGGTTGGCAAGTGGGGGTTGGTGCCTTTAGTAGGTTGGTGCTTACGAACTTTAGGAGTTGGTGCTCCTTGCAGGTTGGTGCCTACTAAATTAGAGATAGGTGTTGGTACTCCTTGTGGGTTGGTGTCTACTAAATAGTGAAAGTTGGTGATTCAAGTAGGTTGGTGCCTACATTCATTGTAATTATTATATAATTCATAAAGTACATTAGTTGTACTGTGGTTTTCTCCCGTAAGGGTTTCCACGTAAGATCTTGGTGTCAACTTGTTCAACTTGTTACATTCTTGCATGGTTGATATTGTGTTAGAGTTTGAAGGTGATAAAAGTTAAGAGGTTGAAAAATTGTCAATATACTGATTCAGCCCCCTCTCTCGATTATATTTTGGTACTCCTTTAAAACCATAATAACTCCTTCCCAACCCATTCATTCATACAGGGACAAAACTCAAAAGGTTTTAGGGGACATTTCCCTCATAGCCTTATCATTACATTTGGAAGAGGTTAGACTTTGGTCCCAACAACCCATACTTTGAAGTCTCGATTCTTCTGTTTTACAAAGTATCCTAGAAATGGCCAAATTTCTTGCAAGTTTGACAATAAGTGTGTCTCCCTTCTTAGTGACATCTCGGAGGACGGAGTTGGCCTATCACCACGACCCTCGTGGGTGATTGTTTGGATAGAGGGTCACTTGAACTTAGTTCAACTTGAGTCGGCCGAGAGTTTGATCGGTTGTCTTTGTTAAACGATCGGAGACTTTTAGAATTACACTTTATTTTACTTGAGTTCTGGCGAGGCGATGTGGGACCACTTCTATTTTGCTGATATGGCTTTTAGGCATTGAATCATTTGAGAGTTACGTTAGCATCCCGGTGGAGCGAGGAAGCAGAACCAGAGTGGGAAATATTAGCTGAGTATATTGATTAAATGTTAAAATTATTTAATATTTATATTATAAAGTTATAATTTTGAAATTATAACTTAAGTATTGATGCAGAAATTAAAAGCCCATCGTGGAAGGGCAGTTCACATTTGGTTTGAAATTCCGTATTGTTTGAGAACTATGGAGAAATTAAAAGATTAAAATATGAATATTTTAATGAAACCCTATTCTTAAAGAATGATAGCGCACTCGTAGAGGGTTTTGCATTTCGAGTGTGCCATTATGTGATTATTGAGTTTTGAGACTGATCAAATTGATGAGCCTGAGACTTTAGGGTTTCGTGTTCGACTTCCTTGGGGAACGAGCCATCTCAGCGAAAGCAATTCAGAGAGTGTGCAATATCACTTGATCTATTGCCACAGAGGTTTTCTCATTCAGAGTAAACTACAGAGCTTCAGAGAAATTAATATTGTCAGAGATTCTTCAGTATTGGTATTCAGAGATCATCTATTAGCTTGGGCGCACCATATTCAGAGATTTAAGCATTGATTTGAGGAGGCCGTACCAATATTTATTGCTGTTGTACTTCACCAGGCCGTACCTGTACCTGGCCGTACCACCTTGTCTGGAGACGTCTTTTGCTTAGAGGGTGAAACGCCTTTCTTATTGGCTTCCTATCATTTCCAGTGGAGGCGCATATCTTTGGAGCATCATCAGGCATCATCAAACGGAAGGATAGAAGACCATTAATTGCAGCCGTACCATTTCTGTACCTTCAGTTGCAGCAAATACCAGGTTTTTAAAATACTGAAAATTCATTGTTTTGTCCATTGCATGTATCTGGATATTTTTGTAATCAGTTGAGAAGGTCAAATAAAGATACTGGCGTCCTTATTCATTCAATTCCAGAGCTATTTTATTTTTATTGAATTTATTTCAATTTATTGTAAAAATCGTACCTTTCCATTATTGCATCAAAAACACAAAAATTTGCAAAAAAACCTAAAACGTCAGAAAAACCTTCAAAAAACAAATGAGAGAGAAAAGGGCTGGGGTTTTACAATAAGCTTTTGCATTTTCATACTCCAAAGGTTGAATCCAATTTCCGAACTTTGACTTCAAGGCAACAAAGGTAGGAAGGATAGTGTTGACTGCCACATTAAGACAAATCCTTGCAAAAACCAATTTGGACTTGAGTTGAGTAACCTTGTCTACAGCCAGAAGGCTACTAAAAGAATCGACAATCCCCCTAAAAATTCCAAGGTTCCAAAATTCTAGGGGAAGGCTCGGGATGCGATCCCAAGTAGGAGCAACCATACCTAGATCAGCAAATGGGTCAAAATCTGGTTTCCACTTACAAAGCGACATAAAGTTTTAAAACCAATATCGAAAGCCCAAGGCCCACCCATAAGCACCTTAATTAGGTCTTCATGCATAACAAAACTAAAGAGGAAAAGGCCTTTAGTAACACTGCCTTTAAGATTCCCAGATCATGAAATATGCTAACCATTTTTTTTGTTGAAAATTTCACACACAATCAACACTTTGCCAATTGAATTAGCATTAGCATTAAAACTGAAATCCAAGCTTGAAAGATCTCAACGCTAAGAATGCACACTCAATCCCAAGGAAGGATAGGTGTTGTCATATGACGAAGAAACTAAAAAAACAATAACTTGAAATGAAGCAAACTCAACGTCAAGAATGTGCACTAAAGATCCCACTGAGGGCGAGGTGCTAACATATGACGGAGTTATTAATTGAAACTGAACAATTAGGCGGATAACCAGCCATGGTGATACATCTATCTAATTCATCTGCTGTGGCGGGCATCCACTTAAGAGTGGGGATTCACCACTTGAGAGTGGGTACAAAGATATATCAAATGTTCGTTCTTCCATGCTGGCGGTAAACCATCCAGGGGTAATTAATATGAAATTAAACAAGTAATTTGCAGCAATGACATTGGTTGGATTAGTATTACTAAATCTCAACCTTACAATTCAAGAGTCTGCAAATACAAGTATTACAATGATAGGAAATAAAGCCAAGAAGAGAAGAATGTATTCTATCAATGTTCTTTGACTTCCCAATGATAAATTAAAGGCCAAACTGAAAACTATTGCAATCTGATATAAAAATCTGAGTTCTGGAAATTCTGATCAAACTGTAACACCATAAAATGTTCATAATTTGGTCAAATTACCTCCAAATGACGTGAAATTAGTTGCAATGATCTCCTAGAAGATAGGCGCCCATTCCATGATGAAGAAACAGCAGCAAATGATGAGTATTATTTTCTTAGCACAATTCCCAATGTTCCAGAATGGTGGTTGATCTCTATTATCAGTACACCCATTGATGATAATAGATTACTCCATCCTTAGCCAAGTTTTCCTCATGTCCTTCATCACTAAGCTTATCTTAGAATACTCTCTATCAAGTAGGTTGGTACATAGTTTATGTTCTTTAGGAAGGCATATGAGGGATGGGCAAAGACAATTTTGGCAACTGAAGAATTTTCTAATATTTGTCAACACTTCACTCTGTTGACTGAGGTATTCAAGCACATTTGATCATTCCTCTTCACACTGTAGCACTAACTCTTCTGGATATTCAATGTATTCCATATTCACACTTCTTCGCACTTGTTTAGGCTTCCATACTGCTTGCATTCAAAATGATCTTGGATTTACATCCACTGCAACACTTCATAACTTCAATTAGGTCGGCTAGGAAGAAGATAAACAATGTGTTAATGATAATGGACAGCGTCGATATAATGCTTGGCCGACCTCATTCTCTCCTTGGCACAATCTCCTATATTGATCTTGGTGGCCGACTTATCTTAACTTGGCCGACTTGTTAATTGAGTCATTAAATTTGTAATTTATCCTTGAGGCCGACTTTGTAATTATTTGTAATTTATTCTTGAGGCCGACTTTGTTCTTGAAGAGGTGCGACCTCTCATAGCAATGTATAAATAGAGGTTCATCTTATCATTTGTAATCACCAAGTTTATGCTATGCAAAGTGTGAATTTCTGTCAAGTGCGAATTCTGCAATAGCAGATTGTGAATTACTCAAGAGCAGTTTGCGATTTATTCAAGGACAGATTGCGAATCGTTCAAGAGCTGTGTGCAAGAGCTGAGTGCGAATTCTTATTAAGAGCTGAGTGCGAATTCTTATCAAGAGCTGGGTGCGAATCTGATCAAGAACAGATTGTGAATTTCTTTGAAGGGCAGATATTTACAGTCAGAAGTACAGATCCTTATCTGTTTTTGTATCTGGTGTAGGTACAGAATTTTGGCCTTGCGTTAGGCCTCATTGTAAAGAGAATTGTTGCCACTGTTTATAAATATAAGAGAGATCTTTGTTGCTGGGTTTTTCTCCCTCAAGAGGAGGGTTTTCCTAGGGTATCTGATGTGTTATTGTGTCTGATTTTTGAATTATTCTTCTGTGCATATAATCTGTTCACTAAAATTTACACAATGAATTCAACAAGTCAGCCGCCAAAGCATAATGCGGTCCTATCCTGGAGATAGAGAGGACCAAAAACAAACTTAATACATCTTCCAATGTGATCCAAAACAATTCACATGTTAGCACACATCAATCTAAGTTGACATCAAGGAAGCGTGTAGATGAAACGTGAAGCACATAACTAGTTGGCTCCAAAACATTTGTCCAATTGAATTTACTCAAGGTAGTTCTAACCAAGATAGGTCAGGACCATAGTTCCCAGACTTGGACTCAACAAGGGTGACTCGACTCGGGACTCAAGCCTCTATGCCCAAACTCGGCAAAGTGAAAAACCTAAGAAATTTAGAGATTTTTAAGGATTTAAAACTTGTTTCATACACCCTTTATTAAATAAACCTTAAAGACAAAATAACATCATCGAATAGAAGCTAATTTGATCACATACACAAGTATACATCTATTACATAAGTATAAATGCAAATTGTAGCTGAGCTGTTGACGGAAATAGCACACTTAGATATATAAATGTAGTCAAATGTTTACAAAACTCATGGAATATGAAATCCATGACATCAAATGTTCCAAACAAATATGAAATATCAAAACAATAACTAGAAGTCTATGGCTCAGAGGAGCTTGCATCCTTACTACGAAGGCATCTAAGGTGGGTCCTAGATGATGTAGCAGCCGTAATCTCTGTTGTGACTCCATGCCACCCTCACCAACATCAGTTGTGCCTATGTCTGTTTGTGCTCTATCCTCCTCCTCTGCCATGGCTACAACCTCTCTATTTGCCTAGTCAACTCAATCAAGGTCCTCTTCACTAAAGACATGATCCCTAGCCTTAGTGATCCACTTAGATTTTGGATCAACCTCCACTAGTGTGATCGTGGTGGAGTCATGGTTGAAAATCTGTTTGTGTCTAAGACAAAGGTTGTAATGAACATACACTAAATCATTCAACCTCTCCATGGATAGTCTATTGTGCCTCTTGGAGTGTATGTGCTCAAACATACTCCAATTGCGCTCATAACTTGAAGAACTACATGGTTGGCTAAATATACAAATGGAAATCCTCTGAAGGTTTGGTGTTTTAGCACCAAACATTTGCCACCATTTATCTGAGATGAGAAAAAGAAAAAAATCAATCTTATTTCCAACTTCAAGTTACAAGTTTCAACATTTAATAAAAATATAAAAGAGGAAAATTATGCCCTTAAATATATTTTTACCTAGATACAATGTTGTCCTACTATCTTTGCACATTTGATGAGAAAAGAGGTCTCCTTGTGCATCAGTAAAGGCCTCTATCTCGTGGACTATCTGTGAAGTAACAACAGGCGACATCCACTCTATCATTGAGTAGAGCCCACCAAGAACCTCATCATCTGCCTCAAAATTAGGGCCGAATTGGAATGCTGGATTTAGGAAATAAGTGGCTGCATGGAGGGGCTTGTGAAGCTGGTGCTGCCATCTCCTATCAACGATCTCCCAAACAGGACGATACTTATCCTCAACTCCCTCATAGACGGATCTAATGGTCTCCTTGGCCCTATCCATGTCCTCATATGTGTAGCCCATTGCAGGGTTCTCCCCATCAACAACTTGTAGGAGAACTACCAAGGGCTCGGTGAACTGCAAATATTGTGAAAAGTTAACTCAAGTAAGGGTGAACGAAAATAAACAAATAAAAGAAAAATATGAATAAAAATTATAACATAATGTAGAATTAAATTTTACCTTCACAATCTTTGTAGTAGGTGCCCAAAAGCCTGACTCATAAAAAATGCAATTTGCCACATCAATCCTTGTAGTGGTCATAGCATAGGATAAGGAAGTCCACTCCTCACCAACAAACATATGCCTCAAAGCTTCCTTTGACTGAATCAAGGATTGTAATGTGATGAAATTAGTAGCAAATCTAGTGATGCTAGGACGAGCCAACTCCCTCAGCCTCGTGTATTGCCTCATTAGGCTAAGGACCCATGTGTGATTGTATGTAAATTTACGAATATTTTTGGCCATATCCACACATGTCTTGATCCATGGAAGCTTGCGAAGATCCTCCAATATGAGGTCAAGGCAATGGGCAGCACTTGGAGTCCAAAATATTGTTGGGTGCCTCTCTATCATTAGATTACCTACAACAACATAGTTTGCTGCATTATCGGTCACCACTTGAACCACATTCTCCTCACCCACCTCAAATATGACTTCCTCTAAAGCCTCACAAAGGTATGTGGCATTTTTTACATGCGCTGAAGCATCAATTGACTTGATGAACATAGTGCTGCCTGAAAAAGAAGCAAAATCAATGATTCAATAAAACATAAATTAAAAATATTAATCACTAAATCAAATTCAAATTTCAAATTATTCAATGCATTGAGGGAAGTACAATTACCTGCGGAGGAAACAAGAAAATTCAATAGCATCTTGTTTTTTCTATTGGTCCAATCATTGGTCATGATGGTGCAACCCTTCTTGCTCCATAGCAAGCGCTGCTCCTCTATTTGGGATTTTACAACAGCCACCTTTTGTGGAAAAAGTGGGCCCTTTAAGTCATCTTTAGTTGGAGCTTTGAACCCCGCCCCACAAACAGTTATGGCATCAACCATATTTTGCCAAAAAGGAGACCTAACACATGTTATAAATAAATTAAATAAGATAAGTATTGTAAAATGGAGAGTTTAACTTTAAATTTGAATTCAACATACATCTAAATATAAAAATTCATGAGACAAAGAATCGAACTATAAATTTTAAAACAATCAAACAAAAAAGAATTACCTGGCTGCATGGAATGGAATGGTGCAATAGTACCAAAAGTTTGCAATTGATCGTTTAGCTACATCATGTGTCTCCTTGTTCCAACCCATGCTCTCAAGCGACGGTTGGGAATTAGGAGTAGTGCGTGGCACAAAATATGAATCCATCCTAGATTTACGAACTCTAGGACCAATGCTAACTACCACTAGCACTAGTGGTAGCATTAGCACTAGCACTAACATCGACACTAGCAGAAGCACTAGCACTAGGACGAAATGGAGGCATGGAAGAAGCCTCTCCAACACCACCAATGCATGCCAACTCCTCCCTTTAACTCTTTTTCAATTCTTTTTGTAGTTCAAATGTTTCTAATTGTACTTGCACCTCACGAATAGCCTCAGGAGGTGCTTGAGAGCATCCCACAACATCATGGGCAGGTATGCGTGCAAGATGGTATTTCAATATATTAATGCCTCCATGAAAAATTGTTTGGCAATATTTACATTTTGCCTCTCCTTTTTGTTGCCTTTGAAAATTTCAGCATATTTCTAAGTTGGGTCCTTTGTACCTAGGGTTGTAGACATTGTGAAAAATATGATTTGAATTTGAAATCAAGGCTGCTGCAATAACACAAGTACAAAAAAATGAACATTTTAATTTGTGAATTGTCATCTATAATTATTAAACTAATACCAAAAAAAATGTACGGTTTGTTCCAAAAAAAATGTACGGTTTGTTCCAAACAAAATGTAGGGTTTCTAAATTTGTTCCAAAAAAAATTTAGGGTTTGTAACTTTGTTCCAAAAAGAAATGCAAACTCAAAAAAACAATGCAATTTTTGCTTAAAAAACACAAAAACCAAAACAAATTAGGCTTACCTCTTAGATTAAACTTGAAATGAAATGAAAACTCCTTCCAATCGCTGGTAGAGAGCTCTCAATGCACCATCGTGAGTATGAAGTTGCTTGAATGCGATTTGTTGATGGATTTTTGGTCTACCTCCTTGTTGGTTGCCCTACAATGCACTCTTATTTTTCCTCACAACTCTCTTTCTTCCTATTTTGCCAACAAAATGAAATGAAATTGCTTTTAGGGATGTGGAGGAAATATAAGTAAAAAAAAGCAACTTTAAACTCAAGTTTCATGTTTTTTTTTTTACTTTTCCACCTGCTTGCATTGGCCAAGTCTTCTTGATGGGGCTCGCGCAGACTTCGTGAGTCTGGCGAGTCTAGTTGGGACTCGGCCGAGTTTGAGTCCAAGCCCCCTAAAATCGGTAGGGGTGACTTGACTCGAGACTCGCTGAGTCCAAGCAAGTTCGGGCGAGTCTCGGAACTATGGTCAGGACCCAAATCTAACATAACACAACTTCATTTGTCGGCACAGACCCCCAAGCACACGACTCAAGCAAAAGAACAAGCCCTGTCGGCCAGATATCCACAAATAACCCAGACAACCAACTCAAGACACAATGCGACACCAAGAGGCCAATTAAGAACATGCGGATCACAAAGGAATGTTCCATGAACATCTAACAACATTTCTAGAAACTTCTTCATATTGTCATGCCACTAGCAACCACCACAAACCAAACAGGAACATAATACTTTATTCAAGAAGCATAGGATACATAACCAGAGGATATAACATTAGCAGATCAACTTGCGGATCACTTCAACGCATGAAATTGGAACTGAGACACTGCATAGAAGTTGAGAACACATTCACCAAGCTACAGGAGCAGAGACATAAATGTGGAGAAATGCAAAGCATTTCTCAGACTAGTCCAAACAACCAACAACACTGCCAACCTTCTGCAATTCACAGAGACATCCTCGACAACACTGGTGACCTGAAAAGATAGAAGTGGAACATCCACGAAACACTAACTTTGAATCTCAAACCGTAAGTCCAAGTCTTGAATAGGGGAGAAATGCGGAGCATTCTTCCAAACAGACTTCAATGCAGCTTCTAGGAACAAAATCACTTAAGCAACTTGCGGAGGCCAGAACTTTCTTTCAAAAATACATGCTTCGGTAGGAACATCAAGAGAGAGCATAAGACATATTGTAGACCTTTAGCAACATCTCTCCACTGTAAGCAATACTTCTAATGTTTCTAATCCTCATCTTAATGCTTCTAATCCTCATCTCAATATATCATTATGAAACCAACTTTGTTGACATAAATCATACCCAATACTTCTTAGATAAGACATGACATCCAACCATGAACTTCAGCAAGGTATGACATTCAATCATGAACTTCAACAAGCATCTCCGTACATTAGTGTTAACCCAACCTGAATGTTATCAACAATGACAACCAATGCTAAGCAACAAACATTGCAACAATCTCTTACCAAGTACTTGACATAAGGGACATCAAATGCTAACAATCTCCCTTACTTCTCAAGTGATGACAACAATGTCAACCACAAACAATTCACCGATTGTTGTCATCAGTTACTGACAACAAGCTCATCAACCACTACCAAACATATAACAATCTTCATCAAGTGTTGACATCAAAGACAACCAACAATCAATGTTGACATCAACTGCCAACAATCTTACACAAAGCTCCTCAAGCGTTGACATCAATGACAACCATTGCCAACATTCACAAAAAATGATTATAAACCCTTGTGTAGCTGCCTCTATAATCCTTTATACACAAATGATATAACCAAACTCTAAACCCCTCTTTTTTTTCCTTGTCTTTGTCTATGGCTGTAGCAAATTGTAAAAGGTGTTTTTAGGATTGAATGGGCCCTTTGCATAAAGTTTTGGGAGAGCAAAAGGGCATTTAAATGGACTATTTGAATTGATAGAATTGATAATACTTAAACAACTCAAAGAACCCCTAGTTCTTCGATGGCCTCTTCATTGAATTTGAACCTCTTGACCTTCACTACCTCTACTCATATTTTTTTTCTTTTTGAAAACTCAAAACACAGCTGCCAGTGCAAATATAGAACAAAAAACCAAAAAAACAAAATTCCTACATGTTTGAAACTTTGAAAGAAACAAAATAAATACAAAGAATTTGTGCAAATGAACAATGGATAGTAAACTTACTTCAAATGATGTATTTTTGATGCTCTCTTGTCTTCTTTTCATAGTTGTTATCTTCTCTTTTCATTGCTTTTATCTTTCATTGTCTTAATTGCAAAATGAGGAGTTTTTTGTTTCTAGATTTAGGGTTGTTATAAAGGAGTGTGAGGGTCCTTGCGGGACCCTCCAGCCCCCTTTTCTTCTCATTTTGTGTTTTTTTTTTAATATTTTAAATTGTTTTTGTTAAAGTCTGGGCTGTTGGAAACAACTAGTCGTCCCTAGGATGGTTGGGGGTGTGCAAGTGTCCCTTGGCTTTCTCGATGTTTCCTGCCATTTTTAATCTTTTCTTTTTTGCTGAATTAGAGATGTTTCCAATATTTTTGGGGGTAGGAGATGGTAGGGAGATGTTTCCTTCCTGTCCTTGCACCCCCAAAATGTTTTGGTGGGGAATGTGGTCAAAAAATAAAGGGGACAAGTTTCCAAGGTTAATAGATTTTTAATTGTTTACATTAAGTAATCCATTTTGTGATCAATTTCTATGAAGTTATATCTTGTATGGATTTTCTGCCATGTACATTGGTAATCATCACAAAGCACACAAACACCTGTACATGATGTTAGTATTGGAGGGAAGGAGGATGGTAACACATTGACCTAGGGTGTTTCACCTCAAATCTTGTTCAAGATTGGTAAAATTTTTGGTGCATGTAATGCCTTATAAGCCTCATTTAGAAAGACAAAGAAAGTGCTGGAAGAAATGGTTCTTGCAACTATGATAAGTTATGGGGGAACTATGGTTAGTTAGGGAAGAAACCTTTACCCCTTGTCCAGTCTCATTCTTTGAGTCCAACTTTGGAATCACATTATTATCAAAGTGAAATAATTAGAATGTCTTTATTATTATTTTAATTATGAGAGCCTCCATGGTCAATTTTAATTAGATATGTTTTATTTTGTTTTTGTGGTATTTTAATTATAATATGTTGTTCTTCCCATGACACAATTCAAGTCTAAACCAATTGTGTGATAGTCCATGCTATCATTTTGATAGACCTCTTAATATCTTCTGCACTTTCTCCAATCAAGACTATTGTTTCTTGTTATTACAAGTTAAGAATTTAATAGAATGAGGATGACATGATTATTAACTTTTTTCTTCATAAACAAGTTACATGTGAAATGATTCATTGATATCCATATATGCAAATGATAATCAATCTTGTATAAATGCATATCTCTTGCATTAAGTTTAACTTGTACAATGATTTGATCAATCTACACACTTCAATTTTCCCTTGACATAAATCTCTTGAGATTGAATGATGTGAACTTCTTCTCTACTTAAGAGATGTCTTCCTTCTAGTTAGGTTAATGCAATAAATCTTGAAGATGAAACATCATTTGGTCAAATTTTGGCTTCTTATTGGAAAGTGCATCACAATATACATGCCTTTTGTTTGACATGGGATCATATGGTTTGTATTCCTTTGACTGTTGTCATTAGGTTGCCAAATCAGAATTGGGTATGGGTACAAGTACGTGGGTACGATAAGCCAGTATGATAGACTTTTTTGGGGGGGTTGGGTACTGTCCAAGTTAGTCTGCTCTAGTTCTACATCCCACAACTTTTTCTGAGTAAGAAGGTGCAAGTTCGAATGCATGTAAACCAACTCCTCTACTTTACTTGATGCCAATCGGTTGTGCTTCATTGAGTGGATGGAGTATGTATTCCAATTCTGTTTAGATGAAGAACTAACAACCTATTGAACCAAAGGGAGCTCTTTGTTAGAGTTTAAATTGTAAATCAAACTTAAATTTGAAAATAGTAAATTTTTAAAAGAAAAAAAATGAAATTTAGAGAGTGGGTAAACATTCATAAACTTGCAATAAAATTTTGATTGCAAGAACTTGGAGGTGTGGCAATTTATGGTCATTGAGGTACCACCAAGAGTGAGCATCCTTGCTATACTTGTCACATAGAGTGGAGGTTGCAATATCAACAAACTCACTTGTAATTGCATTTTCCATATAAGGATTAAGGAAGAGTTTAGTATGTGCTTGCGTAAACCTTTCATTGGCTTTTGCATCACAGTATAGTGGCACCCTTGTTGGCATAGCAAGGATCTCTTTGCTTTAAAATTTGGGAGTCAATGCGAAGGCAAGAAGAAGTTGTGTGGTCATTTTGTTCCATTGCTCAACATATATTGATGGCACCTATTTGAAGAAAGTTTCTTCAGGATCTTGCTCTTTTGCATTTATGATGGATTTCATCTTCTCAATCATTGAGTCAATACCTTCATAAACCTCTCCAAACATGGCTTATCCATTGTAGCAATGTGGATCCTACTCATGATGGGCTCTGTGAAACTAAGATACACCACACGATCCCACCACGTGTCATCTAGAATCATTTGCATTACATTTTCCGTCCTCTTAGTGTTAGATTGCCTCCATATGGACTATGATTGGCTAATGACCATGTTAGAAAGTGCCTCTTGCATCTTCACAAGTCATCTTAAGATGATTGTGTTGGATGTAAATCTAGTCTCAACACCCTGTTTGATAATAAAAAAATAAATAATTTTAAAACAAAGAAGAAAGCATGCTTAAATTTTAAAAACAAATTAATAAAGTAAAACACAAAATTTAAACAATTGAAATTGTTTGAATTACGTCTGATAGCTCTAGTTGCCAAAAAGATCTAAAAATGGCATGCAATATGTGGTGGTTTGTGATGAAGATTTAGATCTCTTTGGCCTTATCATAGACTTGTTTGATCCAATCTATTTTCCTTCCCAATTTCTATAGCACGAGGTTGAGTGAGGGCACAACACAAGGTGTCAAAAATATATGTGAGAACTATATCTCAACCAACATACCAGCTGCTTTGCAATTCTTTCCATTGTTTGTTATGAGTTAGACAACACTTTGAGGATCCACTTCTTGAATGGCTTGTATAAGGATCTCAACAATAAATTTTGCATCCTTCACTTGCCCCTCACAATCCATGGTTTTCAAAAACATTGCCCTTTTAGGGCACACTACAAGCACATTCATTAATGACCTATTTTTTGCATCCTTCCATCCATCAAAAATGATACACTCCTATTACTTTTTGCGAGGCCCTAATGGGAGCCAATAAAGTTTCTATATATATGACCTCCTTTGACAATAGGGTACTACACACCTCATAACTTGGGCCTATGTACCCTTTTGGAGCTTCATATACTTTACTTGTCACGTTTGATCAATATGGTGATTGAACAGTAGTGAAGGACAAACCGTTTGCATAAAGGCATCTTGCAATAGTTTGGTTAGGAATCTCTTTAGCATCATTTTTAAATGCCCTCTTGAATGGTCCCTTCGCTCTTTTCACAGTACTAGGCTCTTTTTAATTCCTACCCAAAAATGGATGGCTTTTTACTACAATATTAGGGACAACACTGAGTATGAGATGGAGAAGCAAGTGGCTTCCATGAGCCCCTTCCTCTCTTCAAAGGATGCCCCATTTTATTGACAACTCTTGCATCTGCTTCCTTTTGCTCTTTGATATATTTTTCTATTTTATAAGTTGGCATAAGTGCACTAGGTTTTCTTGGACATGTTTTGATTTCCAATCTAAGAATGGCACACAAATGTGTAATGTCTCCCTTTTTTCTTGGCAATGAGAGATTATAAAGCAATAACATAAAATTAAATTATTTATAAAGTTGTCCATTTAAAATAAATCTTAAGGATAACTTTATTATTAAAATAATATTTAATTAGTTTATTAATGGTCAATAATGTAATATATTAGTTTAGATTTCATTCTATTCTTTTGTTTTGGTTTCGTCAGTTTCGATTTAGAAACTTCCTCATTTATTTCTAAATCAGTTATTGTAAAATCTATAAGAGCATCTTGTCTCTTACAATTAAATATATCAAATATTTAAAAATCTCCTCTGTTTCATGGTATCAGAGCAGGACGACTGGGAGGGAAAATTTTAAAATTTTTCTAGAGCCGATTTTCTGATCTTCGAAGTTCAATCATCGAAAAAATGGCATCTGGCTTTTTAGGCGTTTGGAGTTTTATTTTCGGTGAGGATTTTAGTAAATCGCGTTTGTAAAAACAATTGCGATTTTTTCTGTCTAATGAAATCGCGCGACCTCTTAAAATCGCATTTTTTGCCTTCTCTCCATATCGCGACTTCTATTTGCGTCTAGGGTTCTTTTTGGAGATGAGATTTCTTTCCTGAACAACCTCCTACTGCAAATCACGTTTTCTGAAGAAGTTGTGACGAATTTTCGTGAGATTTTTCCTGGTTTTGACGCGCATCTACGGTTTTTTGGTGTTGTTTTTTGAATCACGTTTTCTGCTCGCGTTTTTCTGTGCATGACCTGAGCTTTTTTTTTTGTGGTGTGATTCTTTCCTGTGACCTCTCTTAGAAATTTTTGCACCTTTCTCAGTGATTTCTGCTTGCGATTACAGTATACTTCTGGGCACGATTTGTCTTTTTTTCTGAAGAACGTGCCCTGCTTGCGTTTTCTGGGCATTTTCTGTTTTTTTCTAGAAACTCATGCTTTTGTTCTGGGCCCTTATTTGCAACGTTTTTGTTTTTATCTGAGGGTGTAGTTTGCAAATCAAAGGGAGTTGATTTGTTTAGTGCATGCGATTTTTTTCTTGCCTGTGACCTTTCATGCTACCATATTTCTTTTGGTGCTTCGTTTTTTGACAGGTCACAAGTGGGTCTGGTGCTCTATTTTTGGTGCAATCTGAGTCTTTTCTTTTGCTCGCTTGGTTCCAGCTACCTCGAATTTTGCGCCGTTTTTATTCTGTTAAATTTCTATTATCTTTGTCAGAATTTGTTTGAGCAAAAATGCCCTCTTTATCTCATATCATGTTGGAGGGCAATAAAAAATTCAACGGGCGCAACTACAACACCTGGAAGCAACGAATTATGACTATCTTCAAATATTGCTGCCTCGATCAGACCATTCAGGGTAAAAAGACACGATCTACATCGGGAGATAAAGATAAAGAAAAGTTTGATGAGAAAATCATGAAGCAGTGATGCTCATTAAACTGTCTGTTATCGATGATCAACTGCCTCAAGTTCCATCTGGTAAATCAGTGAAAGAGATTTGGGATCATCTGAAGGATCTTCATGAAACATCTGACAAGAACCATGCGTTCTTCCTAAAGAACATGCTGTTTTCCATCATGATGGATGAGAAGACAACTTTGTAGGCGCATTTGACCAAAATCAAGGACATCTGAGATCAACTTGAAGCTATTGGTCGGAAAATGGAGGAAGAAAATATGGTAGTCATCACTTTGAAAAGTCTACCAAAATCTTACGAGCACTTTATTGAGACCCGCAACATTACTTCAGCTAATGTTGATTTGAAGTTTTCAGATCTTTGCACCATACTTCTGCAGTAGGATCGTTGGAAACAATAGTTCGGTAGTAGTGCTAGTTCGTCCTACACTGAGCAGGCATTTCCTGCTAAGACCATTCAGAAGAATAAGGGCAAAAATAAGCCCTCTCAGCAAACCAATCAAGTGCAATTTTCAGATTCTTCCAAAAAGAAAAATGTTTAGTGTAATTATTGCCATAAGTTTGGTCACATGAAGAAAGATTGAAGGAAACGCTTGGCTTCTGAACAGAACAAGCAAGGAGAGTCCAACAAATATTGCAGAGCACACTGAATAGAAGGAGTCTTCGTTCTATGCCTTCATGGCCAAGAGTCCAGTAGATCTAGTGAAATCCTCTACCTGGTACATTGATTCAGGTGCTTCTCGACATTTCACTCATCGTCGGGATTGGTTTATTGAGTACATACCTTTCTGAGATTCTGTTATCTTTGGAGGAGGCAAAGAGTATATTGTTGTCGGAAAGGGCAATGTGTAGATTCATTCTCGAGGGAGAAATTTTATATTTCTCGATGTATACTTTGTACCTGGCATGGAGTTGATCCTTCTTTTTGTTAGTCAGATTATGACACACTCTCCTTAGTTGGATATTGTTTTCAGCATGCACACTTGCAGAATTGTTGATAGAGAGACACACACCATAGTTGTTCAGGGCATTGAGGATCATGGTCTTTATAGACTAGTTGACTTTGGTTATTCTCAAGAGCACGTATGTCAGCCAGGAGTACATCCATCAGCAATCTCTGGCATCGGTGTTATGGGCACCTGAACATACAGTATCTCTCTCAGCGCTCTCGAGATGATTTGGTTGGTGGCCTTCCTACAATTCAGACTCAGAATCATGGAGTATGCGAAGCTTGTCAGGATGGAAAGCAGCATCGGACTTCATTTTTAGATGGTGGCTCATCGTGAGCTTCCAAGGTATTACAATTGGTTCACGTTGATTTATGTGGTCCAATGAATACTCCTTTAGTCATTGGTTGCAGGTATTTTTTATTATTTGTTGACGATTTCAACAGAAAAATGTGGGTGTACTTTTTGAAAAACAAATCAGATGTGTTTGGTATATTTCAGCAGTATAAGGCCTTAGTTGAAAAAGAGTTTGGTTCTCCTATAGTCACTCTTAGGTCTAATAATGGGGGGTAATTTTGTTCTTTTGATTTCTCCACTTTCAGTGTTGCACATGGCATGAAGCGCCAACTTACCACACCATACACCCCACAACAAAATGGTGTAGTTGAATGTAGGAACCACACAATTACAAAAATGGCTCGTTCTATGATGGAGCATAGACACGTTCCTAAGAAATACTGGGCTGAAGCAGTTTATACTGCTGTTTATCTTCTGAACCAATCTCCAACTCATGCGGTTAAGAAGATGACTCCTGAAGAAGCTTGGTTTGGACGAAAGCCTAAAATCAGCCACTTGAAAGTTTTTGGCTCTATTGCTCATGTTTGTAACACTCACTTATTTCACAGTTTTAAAATGTTAACCAACTATCTGGGTTCCATTCTAGGGTTTCCAAAACGATTTCAACCAAGTCAATTTAAATTCCAAACTAACTTCTAAGTTTTCAGGTTCAGCTGATCTAAAACAACTAACGGTTTTTACCAACCATTTCACAAAAGATCAATAACTAAATAACTGTCAAACTAGGGTTTCCTTTGCAGTTAGAAGGAAAAAAGAATCATTCCCGATGTCGTTACATCATTCAACTCATCAACTAACTTTTAAACTTCCATTACCAACTAAAAGAAAAATTATTAACTGTAAACATATAACAAAGAATCTCAGAAAAATAATAACTACTTTTCTTTGCTTCCAGAAAATAACGAACAATTACTACAGCTATGAAACAAATGTAACAGTTGTCATTCTATGGTTTAAGAAATGGAAAACTAACTGCCAACTCTCATCCGGCAATAACTAACCATTCCATCTAGGTTTCCCATTAAATCAACTAACTAATTGAAGAAAGAAATAACTTCTCTTTATTCAATAACTAATTTCAGATCTGTCATTTCAGCTAAATGATTCAAGTAATTGTCTAACTAATTAACTGCAGATTCTTACAACGTACATTTAACATAAAAGAATATCATTCATTGCATAAATGAAAGTAAGCTTTAAATAGCATTGCAAGTACTTGGATTTACGAGTGAGGAAGAAATACATTTGACATCATCTTCATGCTGTTATACTTGGGCTTCTTTATTAGTGAGGGAAAGAGAACTATCATTAGGGGCTTTACCACCCAACCAAGACCTACTGGTCTCCCGAGTTTCTTCAATTGAAGAACCCACCCTTCACGAGGGTAATCAACATGGATCAAATTATCATGCCTTTGAGCCTGGTGTCATGAACCTATATTGCTGATCGATCCCTCCTCTGTAGGTACCTCCTACCCAGATGGATCATTCTGACCAAAAGTATATCTGGATCATGATAGCTGACTATTGCCTAACTAGCATCATACCTTGGCCAAGGATTTTAATAGTTTCTGGCACTCCTGTGCCGATGTCTCTGACACTACTTTGCCGACATCTCTGGCACTTCTATGCTGTCAGCACTCTCACCCTTGCTCGACATGATAATTCTCAAATCAAGTTTTAATCCTACTATAACTGGTTCAATTATCAATCTTCTCTTAGTTCGAAGTTAAACCTTAACCATAGGATTAAATATTGCATTGCCATATATTCAATTCTTTCTTCTTAAATCAAGGTTCAGCATTACATCAGGTATAATAAGAGAATCTTGGCCTATTGTGGAAAACATTTCATTAAAGACATTCGGTTAACTTGACTCTTTATGAAAAGAGAAAAGACTTGACCTTTAAGAAGGTTTCATCAGGTTAATGGTCTCAAAATGAAAAGGAGAGACTCGGTTTAAATTTAGAAATTCAATATAGAGAGGAAGAAAGCCACGGCTAGATCATTCGCTGCTAAGACCTAGAGAGAAGATGCATTACACAGACTCCAGTTCAATTCAGTTTGATGATTGAAGAGGGACCCCAAAGCAGGGCAACAAATACTCAAGATTTAACAAGAGAGTTCCAAGAAAGGTTGAGTTGGCTACAAAATTTAAGGAAATAAGATCTGTAAAATTAATCCCCCCCCAAATTGACTGAGAACAGTTATAAAGAGAGGAAAATGAAGAGCTTTGACTCAAGTATGAGAATAACAGAACCCAAGGCTAAATCGAAAGGAGCTCAACTATAATTTGGGTCTTTAGATTATAAACTCAGCAAATTTTTCAAACACTAAATCAAGGTTTGGTCACAACATAGAAAAGATGAAGAGACCTTATCCATTCAGGTTCCTCAACAGAGGATCCAGGTTTCAGTTTTTGGCCCACAAATCTACAGAGGGAAAATATAAACGTATTTGGTTGTATGTAATGTCCCCATTTTGACCATACGCTCTTCTTTGACTGATAGCCTATTTCCGGAAATCCGTAGGTTGATCAGAAGTGAAATTAGGGTTTCCTTTGTTTGGAGGTTCTGTGGCATTTCTTGGTGTTTACTATTTTTAGTAAATACTATGTTTGGCAGTGGTCCTGTTGGCAGTACTTCAGTTGTTCTTTCTTGTTGGAGCAGTTGGTATTTTTGGTATAGCTTCCAAAATGCAGTTTTGATGGCAATTATTTAATACAAAGCAATTAATGTTATGTTTCTTTGTTGACCCCCTTGGCCTAGGATGATAACTTCAAGTTGTGTTTAAAAGGTGGACTTGAAGGGGGACACCCTGATAAAGGAAAAATTAAATATTTAATGAAGTTTTAATTGCCATGAAGTGGACACCATCTTGAGGAGGAATTAATAACTTTTGGAAATTTGAAAAGTTTCAAATGTGACTTTTGGCGTACCATGAGGGGAAATTGAAGAGTCATCTCATTCTCTTTAAATATGAAGCTTTGCTCCAGCATTTGGTATCCAATTGCTTATCATACTGTTATGCTGTCGAAATGACAAGTGATATTTTGCTTCGAGGATGCTACCTCCTAGCCATTAACCAATTTCGAGTTTGAAATACAACACCTAGTTGGTCATTTGCTGCTTCTCAACTCAGACCAGCAGATTGAGCTCATATGTTGAAGAATTTTGGAGTTATTTACAGTTTTGGTTTTGCTGGTTCATCTACAGCTGAAGGTGGTTTTTGCATACAGCTCTTGGAGTAAATTTAATTTGCTTGTGGGTATCTTTCCTATCTATTCCTACACCCAAGGCGACCATCTTTGGAGATTTGCAGATTTTAATTTGAAGTTTTGGATTTTTACTTGCCAAATCGCCCTTGCTCAAGGCCGTACCATTTTGGACATTGGGAAATGTGCAAAGGAAATTAATTCTTATCTTTTGAAGCTGTTTCTTCATCAAGGCATGGGCGTCTATCTTCCAGGAGACTATTGCATTTGATTTCACTTCATTTGGAGGTATATTGAATGACTTATGCTCATTTCTTTGAATTTCACAGTTGCTGATCAGAATTTCCAGAATCTTAGTTTTATATAAGATTTTATTAGATTTTAGTGTTGGCCTTTTTCATCATTGTAAGAGCTAAAAAACATTGAAAGAATTCATTCTCCTCTTCTTAGCATTGTTCTCTATTATTGTAATTTGTAATTTGCATATTTCATGATTGTAAGGTTGAGATATAGTAGTACTAATCCAACCATTTTAGTTTCTGCAATTACTTGTTCAATTCCATATTAATTACCCCTGGATGGTTTATTGCTAGTGTGGAGAATGAACATTGTAGCTCTCGTTGTACCCACTTTCAAGTGGTGAATCCCCACTCTTAAGTGGATGCCCGCCGCAACGGATGAATTAGATAGATGTATCTTCATGGCTGGTTATCTGCCTAATTGTTTCAGTTTCAATTAATAACTCCGTCATATGTTAGCACCTCGCCCTCAGTGGGATCTTGAGTGCACATTCTTGACGTTGAGTTTGTTTCATTTCAAGTTATTGTTTTTATTTTCTCCACCATATGACAACACCTCTCCTTCCTTGGGATTGAGTGTGCATTCTTGGCGTTGAGATTTTTCAAACTTGGATTTCAATTTTAATACTAACGCTAATTCAATTGGCGTAGTGTTGATTGTGTTGTGAAAATTTCAACGAAAAAATTGGTTAGCATATTTCATTGTATGATTAACTTCAAGGTTAGCATAACTCTAGACCCAGTGAGGGATGAGAAATGAGCACAGGAGGCTTGGTATCAATTCGACATTACCAACAAGAGAAAATAGATCGATGTACATGACTCTAGCATCTATCATTCTTTTATGCCAGATATTTGGTAGAAAGAAGTGCTTTACAAATTATTCTCCAACACAAAGATAGAAACGATTACAGCTGATAAATTCTAACCATAGCTTTTGTTTCATCGAAATTACTCTAGATTATTATATCATTTCCGAATTCAATGGAAGATTTCATTCGCTACTTGCTTGTGAAATGGAATTCGAATTTGATATCATTGCTCTTCTCGCCGCAATTTCAACTAGCCAAAAGAATCCCTATGCCTTTAGACGAGGAAGAAAAACAAGACGGAAAGCAAGAATTCGTAACCACTATTCCGGATTGAAGGTGAGCAAAGTGGACACCAGCCTCAAACTACGGCTTCAACAAAGCTTTCCCCAAAAGATTAAAATCTCAAGTCACCATCAGCGAAGAAGAAGACGGTAAAGTGAATGAGTTCGAGCAAGCCGACAATTTCAAAGGAAAAGAAACTTCCCAATGTGAGAATGAAGATTTAACACCGTGTGAAAGGCTAAAACGGTATTAGAGTAGAATCATGAATAGCAGCAAGGAACTTAAATGAAGCCACAGAAGAATAGCTTGACCCACCGACCCCCCAAGGTTAATGGTCTTCATTCGGAAAAAGAGTTTTCCCTAAAGAAGTCTCGTGCCAAGATTGCAAAGTCGTGACTACATGGCTTCTTCTTCTTGGCCATTTCAACTAGAGATGCGGAAGCACGATGACGAGAAGAAGTCCTTTCAAATTCCAAAGACTCACCTTTATTTATTTTTCGATTTCAAGGTCTTCTATTAATTTCACATTTGATCGATGGCCTAAGGTTTATATACATCATTAATTTATTATATATATATATAACAAGAATTATTCCTCTCAACTCTGAAGAGGATATTATTATTTAATATTTTATTTATATCAATTATTTTAATTTAATAATATAAACCTTTTGAAATCTCCTTAAAAGGTGATTAATGATATTTATATATAAATATTTAAAATTGACTTGCATAACGATAATTATATTAAATTACTCATGGCCAAGGTAACGACGTCGACATAACTGTCTTGCACCGACTCTAGATTTGATGATAAAATTGATCCATTGTTAACCACGTCCTCTCCCTGATGATATTTCCCTTTCTCTTGTGGCGTTGGCAACCCTGCATCCACTAACAAGGATTATGGTTAGATCGTTCTCAACGGCTTAATAATATGCATTTTAATTTAGTCTCGTGATCTCATTCAACTTTGTGTGAACAATAAATTCACTTGCAAAATAAAAAGTTCGTTATCCTTACAGTTACGATAAAAGAACAACTATTGCAACCTTGTCATAATCACATGAAAGTAGTTACTTGCAACTAACACTGTATTCAAAATACATAACCAAACATATAGTCTCACTCCGAGGGATGTGACAATGTTTGGATTTCGGATGCCAAGCGCACTAAGTTGGATTCCAAAAGCTAGAAACTCATGTTCACTGGTTATAGTGAAAATCATACAGGCTGATTGATGTCGAGACAGATTGTCTCATCTTCAGTCGTGATGTTGTGGTTGATGAAAATATTAGGCCCTTCTTTCAGTCTTCTACATCTGTGCATCTTGAGGATCAACCTTCAAAAGATTCTAAATTGGGGGTTTGTCTTCTGCCGAGTCCACCTGATGGGAGGGATTCTGCAGTTGAGCAGCAACCTCGACAGAATGTTCCACCACCCGCCCCTCCTCAAGACCATCTGGATCCTGATTCAGCGGATTTTGTACCAGCCACACTTGGTGATGTTGTTCCACTTGTTTATGATATTGGTACTTCTACTCTCTGGCCTAAATGGTATGCTAAAACCATTAGTGATCTTCATAATGATGAATTGATCGAGGGTAGAACTGCTCGGAAAAAGAGCAAGCAATAGAATACTATTAATTTTGCTCTCATGGCCAATCTGCACAACATCTGTGAGCCTCACACATATTCCAAGGCTAAAGGCATACCTGAGTGGGAACAAGCTACGGAAGCTGAACATCGTAGCCTTTTGAAGAATAACACTTGGGTGCTTTTTGATCTTCCACTTGGGAAGAAGCCCATTGGCTCCAACTGGGTGTATAAAGTTAAGTACAAGGTTGATGGAACTCTTGACAAGTATAAGGCTCAGTTAGTAGCCAAAGGGTTCTCACAGACATAAGGCATTGACTATGAGGAGACTTTTGCTCCTACAGCCAAAATGATTACTATTTGGCTTGTCCTCGCTATAGCAGCCCAGTTTGGTTGGAAAGTCCATCAAATGGACGTCAAGAGTGCATTTCTCAATGGCAATCTACAGCAAGAAGTCTATATGACACAACCTCCTGGTTTCAAGGTTCTTGGTAAAGAACATCAAGTTTGCAGACTTGTGAAAGCACTCTATGGCCTTAAACAGGCTCCATTGGCATGGTACATGAAAATTGATAAGTACCTTACTAATCATGGTTTTTAGAGAAGCCCTTCTAATTCAAATTTGTATGTGTAACGTTCTGGTGATGATATTCTCATACTCTTTGTCTATGTTGATGACCTTATCATTACTGGTAGCTCAGAACATTTGATTGAGGAGATAAAACACAATCTCAGTCAATCATTTGACATGATAGATTTGGGACTTCATTATTGTCTTGGTGTTGAGGTTTGGCAGACAACTGACATCATCTTCATTTCTTAGTCTAAGTATGCTCACAGTTTGCTTGATAAGTTCAGGATGAGTGATTGCAAACCTGCATCAACACCTATGGAGAAAGGGCTCAAACTATCAGCAAATTTAGATTCGCCTGTGGAAAATGAACCCACATTCAGGCAACTAGTAGGCAGCCTTGTTTATCTCACTCCTACTAAACCTGATCTCAGTTTTGCAGTGAGCTACATCTCTTGCTTCATGACAACCCCTAAAGCAGAACATTGGGTTGCACCAAAGCGTGTGCTGAGATATGTGAAAGGCATTTCCGACTTTGGCATTCTGTATGGAAGTTGCAAAGATCCTTTCGCTATACATACTCAGATTGGGTAGGTTCTGTGGATGACAAAAAGTCTACTTCAGGGTATGTATTCAGTTTGGGCATAGGTGGTCACATGGACCAACAAGAAGCAGTAGGCGAAGCTAAATATCAAGGAATTGTTAAAGTAGCTTGTGAGGCAGTTTGGCTTTGAAGGATGCTTTCGAACATGCAAATGTCTCAAGCAGTACCTTCCCCCTTGTTCTGTGATAATCAAGGGGTGCTAAAACTCGCCAAAAATCCAGTCTTCCATGAACGGACAAAGCATGTTGAACTTCATTGTCATTTCATTCACTAGCTTGTCGAAGATGGATCAGTAGCATTGCAGTATGTTCCAACAGAGGATCAGACTACAGATATCCTTACAAGTCTCTGAGCCCAGATAAGTTCATCAAATTTAGGGGGCACCTTGGTGTAGTTGATAGATTGAGCATTAAGGGAGGGTATTAAAATAGTATTTAATTAGTTTTATTAATGCTCAATAATGTAATATATTAGTTTAGATTTCATTCTATTATTTTGTTTTGTTTTCTTCAGTTTCGTTTTAGAAACTTCCTAATTTATTTCTAAATCAGTGTATTGTAAAATCTATAAGAGCATTTCGTCTCTTACAATTAAAATTAAATTATTTATAAAGTTTTCTATTTAAAATAAATCGTAAGGATAACTTTATTATTATTTAATTTAATTAAAGTGACTAATACTAAATATGGTTGTAAATTATTAGATAGTCACTTTGGAAAATCCATTGTACCCGGGGAGCGTTTCCCCAAAATATGACCCGTTTCGGAAACGGGGACGTCCCGGGACGGGGGGACGGGTACTTGGCGTCCCCCGCCGTCCCGCCACCGCCACCAAAGCGCCGCCGGAGACGGGGAGACGGGGAGACGTCTCCAAGTTTCCTTAGGAGACGTCTCCAAGTCTCCAAGTCTCCTTGGGAGACGCCCAGGAGTTTCCTGGGAGACTAGGAGACGCCCAGGAGTTTCTTGGGAGACGCCCAGGAGTTTCCTGGGAGACTAGGAGATGTGTTCCATGAAGGTTTGTCTGGCTTTGATGGTCTTAATTTGGGTTTTATTGTTAATGCAAAATGATGTACACCATGAAGGTTTGTGTGGTTTTGGAGGTCTTAATTTGGGCTTGCCCCTTGACCCCCAGGCGCCCAGAACCCCGAGCGTTGCCCTGACCCGGTGAGGCGTTGCCCCCAGACCCCCGCAAGGGGCACTGCCCCTTGACCCCACTAAGGGCGCTAACCCTCAAACCCATTAGGGGCATTGCCCACAAACTCCCATTGAATTCATTTGATTTTCTAGGTACTCTCCACTAGTTACCTTCAATTTTACAAAAACAATTTCATTTGTCAAATTTTATTTAGCAATTAGCATTCAAGATATCTTCGTATTTAGACTTAGTATTTCAAATTTTGCTATGTTATAATTTTACTAATTAGTAATTTGTGTAATTTCCTATAGTTTCATTTGAAATGTAATTCTTATATTGTTATACTGTTATACATCCTTTCAAAACTAGTTTTTCAAGTACTATAAGTATATTTATAACTATATCAGCACCACCACCCACCACCCGCCCGCCGTCCCCCCCGTCTCCCCCCCGAAGGCCCTTTGTCCCCCCCCCGAAACGTTTCCCCCCCCCCCCCCGTCCCCCAGGGTGGAAACTGGAAAAATCAAAAGATAATATTAAAAAATTAAAAGGTGGTGAAAAGGAATTCACTAATCATCTTGTGAAATTTATTATCGGGAGCATTTTGGAGAGCATAGCTTTTAGGAGACTCAAGGATGAAAACCCTTGAGTTGGTGGGTTGGACAAAAACCCAATTTATCTATTGGGTGGATTCATTTCGGAGTTCACAATTGGGCTTCATTATGTGTAATTTGGGAAGTCTTCCAAAGACAAATTTTAGATATTTGGTGAGGTTTCAGGTTGAGAATTTGCAAAGTTCCAGGTCCGCAGTGAGAATGAATGAATGAGATCGGAAATGAATGAAGTTATTAAAATATTATTATTGTACCTGTGTAGCCGTGTAGCAATGAAGGAATGATTTGAATAAATGTATATTATAAAGGACAGGTCGATTCATCTCCTAAGTCCAGCCTGCTTTGTTACTTAGCCGATGGCAGCAACATTCTAAGACCATTGTAGGAATTGCATTCCCTACAAGGAATCACAATTCTAAAAAGGATATCACACCATATGTTAAGGTTGACACTAACAAAAGGATATCGGATATTTGTTCAAACCATGACCTGGAGGAATTAATCATCAAGTGTATTGAAGCTGTGGTAAATATGGTGGTTGTCACATAAGAGGCATGGGCTCGATGCATAACAGGTGATATACGAGGTGATGTGGCGTAAGGGAAGTCTATTGAAATCGCGACCCCTTGTTTAACTTTGTCGCCTTCCCTTTATCTACGATGCCATCTTGGAAGCTTCTACACACAAATTAAAGGAAGCGATTTCATGTTTGGAGGCTGACAAGACTTTGAGAAATAATCTGAGTCAGCCGCCACATCCTAATGTGGTGAATGTTAAGGTGACGCCAGGAAAGCAAAATATAAACTTGTGTAAGAAATATGTTCATTTAGGCGCTGCCAATGGAAACATTTGCTGGTACTGTAGGAGTAGGTACATTGGATTGGGAACTCATTCAGTCCTACAACTGCTGCAACTAAACTCTATAATTTGAACTGCTACCATTAAAGGTCAGAGACTTTTATGTGCTTATGTTATGATCAACACTTCAGTACATCAAATTGTTGCAATTAATTTAATTTATAAATCAGTTTAGACTCTGCATACTTTTTGCCATATTGTCTCCTTAATCCTATGGCTGTTCATTTGAAAAAATGAAGTAGAGAAGTTGTCAAATTGCTTCAAATCACTTAATATCAGCTGTCAACATTCAAAACTGTTCATCTACACTTACACATGATCTGTTTGATGAAATGTCAATTCAATGAAATGGTGAAAGAGTTAAAGTTTGCATAGAAAATTTGGGTCAGAAGCTTACAAAATGGGCTTTCACTTGATTGTATGAACTTTTATTATTGCTAATCATGCCCGCTACATATCCAAACGTATGTCAAGTCACGTGGAATTTGTTGTACCATTTCCACATGCCTCCACAAAGGTGAACTCTAGTCAATTTTGAAGGAGGGTTTGTTGATGGAGCTAGAACTAGTTGCCATGATAATCTTTGCATGTAGCAAGCTTACAAAAAGAAGTTTGAAAAACAAATGAAACTCAAACAATTTACAAAAAGTAGAGAACTTTATGATTTAGACCTTGAAGTTTTAGATATTGTTTCATCCTATAATTCAATTTTAATTTTTATATATCCTATACTTCAATTATCTGATGAGAGAAATTATAAATTGAACTATTTATTTAAAAAATTAAAAATAATTGATATTATTAACTTATTAAGTGCATTACAAATTTAGTAGTGTAGGAGGGATATAAAAATAAAAAAATGAACTATACTTCTTTATAATATATATACAAATCAAAATAAATAATGAATGATATTCATCCATTGATTAGTGCAAAATTGCAAATAATAATTATATTGTGCATTATTTAATATAATTAATTTTATTTTTTGTAAAAATTAAAGTATTGTACATTTTTTATTCAATATACTAATATTATATATATACTATATATTCATATATATTTAATAATATAGAATTTACTATTTAGTAGTACAAATAAAAATAAATTATATTATATATTCATATTTTAATTTATTTAGTATTATAGGGAGCATTTTTAATGTTAAATATTAAATTTTAAAATAATATACATTGAACAATGAAGATTAAAAATAGAACTTAAAAAGCCTGTATCAATGGCATTGTTGATCACTTAGGACTATCGGGTTATGGTGGCTATTAGGCCATGGCAGCAAATACCCTTTCATAACTTTGTTTTCCCTGTTCGTGTCCCTATTCATAGAAACAAAAATGAAAAAACCTTCTAATGGACTTTTGTCAATGTTTCGTTGCTTCTACGGTTCAAAATAGGCATGTAATATTAACTAAAGGAATTATATGTCACATTTTAGGGTTTTCCGTAGTTGAAAAGTTAATGAAAAATCAACTGACACTTGGAATCACCTTGGAATTGTTCTTGAAACGCCATCTCATGAATGGAACCGTGTGGGTTCGGTAAATGTTGAATCTTGGACAATTTCACAAACATTTCCTTGTCGATTCTGATTTCAGGTTGTTTTGTATCCAGAATTGGCAGGTAACTCTTTTGATTCAGCAACTTAAACTGTTGACTTTATCCATTGATGAAAAAAAAAATGGTTTTGTCATGAAACTTACTCCTCTTTTGGGGATGCCCATGCAAGTGTGCTTCTAAAGTATTGCAGATGGTTGATGTTAGGCTTTTGATGTTAAGCCTTCCAATGCTTTTGTGGGTGATCAATTGAGAAAACATACTATTGTATTTACTGTCTTTTCCCTCTAGCTATTTTCAAAATTTTATTTCACCATGCATTAGGCCATTTCAACAATTGACTGGTTCCTTCAACTCTCTTCTGTTGTGAAGAGTGAGCTGCTTCTGAATGCGATTTTTGGTGCAAAATTTAACAACTTGTTTGACTAATATTTTCCATCCTCGCCTTCATTTTTGTTTTTTCGTCACTTGGATTTTGATTAACAGCTTTTAACATTGGAACAATCAAGAGTTTCTATTTCTGTTTGAGGAAAAAACAAACCCAAAAAACTTTGTAAAGTCATCAACAAACATTAGGACATGCTTGGCAATTTCTAACAAAACTGTCATCATGAGGCCACCATATCATCATGTATGAGTTATAGAGAAGCTTTAGATCTATTTGACTTTTCTAGATTCAAATTTTATTCAATGTTGGCTTTCCTAGAACAAATTTTTGCAAAATATTATTACCTCTTGAATTGAAGGTTTCTTGTACACCATTTTTCTGGGTTTCCCTTATTCAAGTGTTGGGATAGGCAACATGGAAATGCCATTGTGAACTTCGTCATTTTCCATTGCAGCCAAAGCTCCTTAACTTATTAGAATTGTGTTGAAGAAAACTATTCCTCCTTACCTAGAATTGCCATTTGACAACACTTCGCCATCTTTTACCATAACCAAAATGTTTGCACATTTTTCCAAATCTATTTGTTTCTTGAGTCTACTATATTGCTTGTGCTCGGTAACTATGGCAAATGGCATTCATATAATCCAAGAAACCTCACAATAGCAGTCACACAACATTCCTTTTGGTTTTCATAAATTCCAAAATATTGGAATCTACCTCACTCTTTCTCTCTCATTGGATTTCTTGGTTTCTCCACCTTTGGATACCCATGTTAGTTGGAATTTTCAAAGGATGCATTCTTCTGTTCTTTAGAGCATATGAGTGATATCATTTTGCAATTAGAATATTGAAATCTGTAATATTTGCAGCCAGTTATCGATCAAATAACCGTGGTTCTAAGATATTCTTGTTACAAGCATGTCGAATTGATTTGAATAATACTTTTGTAATATGGATAGAGATTTTTAAATATTCAAAATTAATTGAATATATTTATACACAGAGAAGGAATTGGATGAGTCTTAGTCTGTTTTACAATCAGTCTAGGATTGTTGTTATATCTCAATAATATGTAGTTCTGAACACAACTTTTATTTTTCCCTGAAACTGCATAACAAATGGAAATGATTCATATTCAGTCAGCCAGTGATTTTTATTTTGTTCAAACATGGGATGTGCCCTCTTTCTACTTGCAAAATTGGATGACAATAAATGAACTTGAATGAAGACTTGTCTGGAAACACAAAGAAATGGAAAATTCATTTTATTGATTTTGAGAGTGGAGAAAATGTTGCTTGGCACACTTACATATTTGTTTGATTCTTATGCAGTAAATATCAGCATAAGGATGGATGCTTGTGTGCAGTCTGTGTTGCAAGACGGCGCAGATTTGCGCGTGAAGAAAATGCTCATCTTGCCAAGGGACAAGCTATAATGGTTGATGCTGACATGTCAGAGAAGATGAAGGAAAAGGTCAGTACTTGTTGGACTCTTTCTTGAATTTCTGTAAATCATCTTGAAATCTGCATGTTTTGAAATTTAATCTCATTTTGCATCCTATTTGAAAATATAATGCTTGCAAAATTTTGGCCTGGGCATTACTTAGAGCCAGTAGTCTTTTTTGAGAATGGTGGTTTACAACTTTATGCAAATACTTTGTCTTAAAATTCTTTGGCATTCTCCCTGTCTGCACTCTGCAGGTATATATGATAGATGGGTAATGAGAAGGTACTTTAGGGATTGTTGGGGGCTAGTGTTAGGTGTCAATCTAGTTGAGTTGGGATATGCTACTTTAGGAAGTGGGATGAACTAGGTGAAGGTTGATCCAAGGTTTACAATATTGTTAACTTTGTCTTAGTTTTGTTTGTGTTAGGTGTTTGGGAATAACTTGATGTTAAGCAAGATCCAAGGTGCCCTTAAGATCGACAGAGTAGTCATGCTTATTTGTTCTGCTAAATTCTAATGTTAAGGTCTGAATCATTTCATTTAGTGGATGATGATTAACTCTATATTTTGTTATTTATACACAGTTTTTAGAGACACATGGTTTTGCAAATACAGGTTTCCTAGTAATAAAGGTGCATTTTCCTTAATTTGCACCTTGTTCCAATGTTCCATATGCCTAGGTATCATTGTAGCTGCAGACAATTTCTGTGCAGAAATGTATTGGGTTTCACTTCTCTTTTTTGTGACTGCCAACATAGCCCCAAGATACAGTTTTCATTATCTCTGTTATTGATGAGCAGCTTACGTTGCACTTTTTTGTGACAGTCAGGTGGTAATATGTTTTCATTTTGTACGCTTTAACAGTTTATGTAATATATAATGGTTTGTTAATTGTAATTGCCACACATAGGTTTCACTTGAAGTTTGCAACTCCTGTGTTCTATCCTTTGTCATGTCCCTCCCTTATTGAGGTCGGCCTCCAAGCACACTTTTAGTAAAAGTGTTTATTAACACCACTTAAATATATTAATTAATAAATATTTAATATAAAATATAAATGATAAATAATAAATACAAAATAAAATAAAATAAGTTGAGTTTGAAATTTTAAAACTTTGGTGCCCAATTTATGGCCTTGGGACCTAATCCATAGCCAGGTATTTATCCAGACTTGGGCACCATTTGGAGGATGCTTTGATGATTGTTATTTTGCTGTTGCAATGAATTTTCATTGCTCCAACAAGAACAAAAACCTCTGTTTTAGAGCTTGTAGCGTGAGGATGAAACCCCTCCACCTACACTTACTCTTTACACTGAAATTTGGACTTCAAGGTCTACTTATTTTCCAGTTTGTCATTGCAGGTCTGACTGTCATCCAATAAACCTGTTCATTTGAGGATTGGTGCCAAGTTGTGGACTGTCTAGACTAGTTTTGGTGTGAGGACACTGACGACATCGATCGCCACTTTTAGAGCAAGGAGGAGGAGATCTGGGCGACACCATCTGCTGGAAGGTACACCTACAACCAGCCAGGTGCAAGAGTTTTGGAGCACTTCATCAAACCCTATAACTTGCAGCGATCACATGGGACATCATTGAAGGGTAGCAATCAAATCTTGGCCATTTACTTTGGATATTGGAGACCCTACACCTATTTCCTAACCAAATTCATGAGCTTGGAAGGCAGATCAGTGAACATGAAACCCAAAAGGCACATTGTCAACATAAAATTGAGACCATTTCGGGCTATTGCATATCCGATCCAGATACTTGAGTATTCTTCTCAATTTTCTGTGAACCATTGGTCTTTGTAGCACCCTCTAGAGTCTACATCATTAGATTTTATGAAATAAGTTGGATCTGGTATTGATTTTACTGCTTACATTGACTCTGAAAAATGTTAATTGTAGTTCATAGAACCTTTAGCTTTCCTCCTTAATGTTGTTGATGGGGAGAAGTTAGGCTGTGTATGAGGGCATGGATAGGGCCAAGGAGGCCATTAGATTGATCTATGGTGGGCTTGAGGAGAAAATATCATCCCATATGGGGCATCATTGATTGGCGATGGCACCATCAACTTCACAGGACTTTACATGTAGTTGCTTTTCTCTTGATTCTAGCATTCTCATTTTGTTTAGATTTCAACGCTGATATGAGGAGGTTTTGAGGGGGCTCTACATAGTCCTAGAGCAACTTGGAGCAAACATCATCTTTGAGATGAAATCTTCAGACTTGTGTAAGGGCATCTCTTTGTGTGAGATATATGTAAGGCAATTTGGATGACATTATAGGTAGGTAAAAGTTTATTAGGGGTGTATTTTAAATTTTTTATATCATTTTATGTTAAAATTGAAGTTGAACAATGAAATTGAGTTCGTTTCTATATTTTTTCTCACTTTAGATACATGGTGGGAGAGTCTTCGTGCTAAGGTGCCAAATCTTTAGAGGATTACTATTTGTGTTTTTAACTTTTTAGCCAACCATGTAGTGCTTTAGGATGTGAGCACTATTGGAGTATGTTTGAGCACATCTATGCCAAGAGGTGCGATATGTTGGTGCAAAGTTGAATGATTTTGGATATATTCATTATAGTTTCACCTTTGTCACAAGCAAATTCTGGGCTTTGGCTTATCAACCATCATATTAGAGGAAGTTTATCCAAAATCAGATTGTATCATTGAGGTTGAGGAGCTCTGTCTTCATTGAGGATGATCTTGCATGGGTTGATCAAGCACATAGTTCATATACTTGGATTCAATTCGAACTAAGTATACCTCAAACTTTTGACTTGGCTAAAACCTAGAAAAACTTAACAAAACTCGGGACTTAGAAATTTACTTGTTCCTTTAAAAATAGTCACACATTTTTGCAATTGGGGGCACATTTTTTAGTCTATAGTCACATTTCTAATCTACAGTTGCATTTTTTAGTCGAGTCATGCTTTTAGGGAATATTTTTCAATCTATCGGCATCTTTAGAGCACATTTTTGTAGTTGAGGGCATGGTTTTTACTATAGAGTTGATTTTTTAGTGGACACATTTCTAAATAGTGAAAATCAGGGCACGTGATGGGGACAACAAAAATACCAAATTTTTAGTGTTATTGGACTTTTTAACTAAGTTTTCCCTGTGTTTCGGCAAGTGACGAGTTTCTACTTGAGTTACTAATTTCATTTTTTTTCCAGCAAGTACTTACGAATTCTCCAACTATGCTAACCATAGTTACAAGACTTGGACTCGGCAAACTGAGTTTTGACTTGGAGTCATAGCTAACAAAGACCTGGCAAATTGAAAAATGAAGAAATCTAGATATTTTTGAAGGATTTGAAAATTTTACTATGCACCCTTCAATAAATCAACTTCAAAGATGCAATAGACTTATCAATTGGAAGCTAGTTTGATCATAGACACAAATATACATTGTAATGTCCCCTTTCTTAGGATTATGCTGATATTCTGATTCTTGATGTAAAGCACAAACTGAAACTGCGAATCAAAATTGAAACTAACCATTAGAACTGCTTACCAAAATCCTCGATTGGCTGAAAACAACTTCAACTCCACCTGGAATGGCACTAACCCAAATGAAAAGAGCTGGTTATAGTCCGATGTGAAAGAGACAGACAACTTATTGTTATGCCCCTGCCATCTGCAGATCACAGCACAAAAGCCAGGCATTGAAATAATAATAAATAAATAATAATAAACAGTATTTGCAAAGGGGCTGACCAAGATTAACAAGTTAAACCACCAGCGAATGAATAAAGGCTGGCTCAAGAAATAGGGGAGTAAGCGATTGCATATATCAACAGGCAGCGATTAATATATCAAGGCAGCGCTCAGGTTTAAGACTCTAAGGGCAGTGACCCCCTTTGGATTAAAGATATTTAAATTAAAAATAAGTGAAGGCTCTAGACCAGTGATTAAGGAATAGTTGTGACTCTTCCAAAAGGGCAGTAATAATAAAGGAGTGTGACTCCCAAGAAATGAAAGGTATGGGGATATATAAGGAAGGTCAATTCATTCAGTGAGGGCATCAATTGGAAATCTGGATAAGACAGCAGATTAGAGAAAAGGAATAAATCTATTGTATTAAATGTCATTGGCAAACATATAATTGGGAAGTAAGTTTATGTATATATATATATATACGATCATGCAATAATGATACTTGCAGCGATTATTGAGCCTTATAAGTAATTATGATTCTTTAATATAAATATGGATAATAGATTCTTATTGATTTGATTTTTATAATGCAATCATATTAGGAATTGGCAAGGAAACATGTTAAGGAGGGGCAGTATAAGTTCTCTCAATGTAAGAACGCCACCCTAAGTTGGATGGAATTGTCTTGGTTGGATGTTCTTGCCACTTGGGGCCAACGGGGTATGAGCACGCCTTTGGGCTTAATTGAAATGAATGATGTATAGGATCGCACAATGTAAGAATGCCACCCTACGTTGGATGGAATTGTCTTGGTTGGATGTTCCTGCCACTTGGGGCCAAGGGGGGTATGAACATGTCCTTGGGCTTACTTGTGATGAACATTTTTTCTAGTGCCCTATCATGTGCTTCTCTCCAATCCCTATCATGATTGGTTATTGACAAGAATCTATAGATTGGATTCAAGTTTAAGTTGTTATTCATTATTTCATTAATGTTAATAGTCCATTTGTTCTGAAGTTCAGTATTTATTATATAATTTACTATAGAATATTATTTGTAAAACAATTTTATGTTGTGTAATTGTCCCTTAAGGAAAATTCAAGCATACTCCAAGTAGGGGACATTACAATTGGTATCAAAGCCTTAATCTTGCTAGCATGTGGGACAAACCTACTTTAATCACCAGTCAATTAGGATTAACTATTCAACCTTTTTCTTAAGTAAATTAAAAAAAAATAAAAAAAATCAAGTAGGCCAACATCGCATTTCTATATGTGTGTGCCTCTCACATATATGCTTCATGTCTTATGTGTATGCTTTGTGTCTTACATGTATTTATGTGTATGCTTCGTGTATTGCATATATTTATGTGTATGCTTTATGACTTAGATCTATGTGTTTGCTTCATGCTTGATGTGCTGTCAACAGGTTTACTCCATGTGTGTTTATGACTACTTTATGCTTAACAATTATGAAAATGCCAAATGCATAGGAGCTTTAGAACACTAACAAATTAACTTATTTAATTAAATTATTATTAGTCTCCAAATGTAGTGATGAAGAGTTGTAACTATTGAGGTGAAAAGGTGACTCCCTCAAACTTGAGATATAAAAGGGAGAGCATCCATAACATCATTGAAGAAATCAATTGAGAATAGAACCTTAAGTGATTTTGCAAGTAAATTAAATTAGGTTCTCAAGAATAAGTGATGATGTGAGAAAGGATGTGATTCCTAATGTGAAAGGTTGTGACTCGTCAAATGTGAAAGATTGTGACTCCTTCAACAATAAGATATAAAAGGGGAATCATTCCTTGTGAAGGAATCATCCGCCCAAATGAAGAGTGACAAACTTGATGGCATCCAACTCCGGCATTGGCCCCAATGAAGATAGTTATCAAGCTTTTGGACCCAAGCTCTAGCCGTACACTTATCACTCCCATCGTAATGTACTAGAGTCACCTTCCCAAGGGCTTGTTGATAATCCCTTAGAGGCATAGGACCACGATTCTCATATCTTCCACCTTTCTTCTTCTTCTGGTTCACAAATTGGTCCAATGTCAAAATCTCATGTATCTTTGTAGGAAGGGTAACATACTCCATGTGGCTATTTCTTACTTCATTAGCCATAGGAATTTGAGCTTCTGGTTCAGCTGGAAGTTCCTCCCTTTGAGTGAAGGTCGGTTGGAGAGGTCTAGGAGTAGATCCTTTGGTCACTTCAATTGTATGACCAGTTTGTCCCCTATTATGGTTGACATTTGAGGCACTAGTCTCACTATTTTGGTGTTGAGGTGTGGGAGTTACATTTTGGCTCATCTTAGCCAACAACTGCGACATCATGTCCATCATGCAATCAAACTTTCTCTTTGCTCTAGCATCTGGACTCTTCCTGGGTTGGTCCCTTATCCCTTTCTGCCATGGTTTCAACTGCTCTGTCACTAACAACCTCTGTCTGTCTACGTGCTTTGAGAACCTCTGAGAATGTTTCCTCAATAGGAATTGGAGGAGTTTGAAACTGTTGTCACTTCTGCTTTCTGTTGTAGTATCTTATTTCTCTATCACTCAGAGATTTTTTGTCAACTGTAGGCAATGAAAGGCATAGGTTGGTAGAATGACCATCTCTGATACCACTCTAATATCTACCCCAATTTCTTCCAAAAACTTCACCCATTAGCGTTAGCCAAAATGCAATATTAATCAACGAATAAGCAACCCTCCACTTTCTGATCACCCAAATCCTGATGTGGGCAAGGTGAGAGCATACAGTGAAAGGGGATCTTGCATTACTGAAAATCAAGCTAACTAAAATAGACACCTTTCACTTTCTAATCACCCAGATCTTGATGTGGGCAAGGTGAGAGCATACGGTGAGAAGGCTTACAAATTGAATTAATTGAGCTAACACTTCTTCAGTGTGGTGAGAAATCAAACCAAGTGCGTAATGGAAATCATCCGCTTATTCAGTAGGATGTACAAGAAAGTAAATAACACATGGCGGCAAGCTGACCAATCACACAAGTCTGCTTGTTCAACAGGCATAACAATAAAGCAAATAAGGAACTCGAACACTTATTCAGTGGGAGTAGCTAGTGACACAAAGGAAAGCTCAACCACTTATTCAATGGGAGCATGACTTGTTCAGTGGGGTGAGTATCAAAGATAAGTACAGGAGCATTCATCAATGGTACTACCAATGGTGTTACAATAAGCTCAACACAATTATATCAGTCCATCATATGCTGCTGTTATGAAAGGAAAACGATGGAAATATGAAGTATAACTCCCCCCAAGATGCTATAATGAAAGTATGAGAACACCCCCACAAAATATCACAAGTATACCTCAATGAAAGGTCCTCTGGAGGTCAATGGAAGGTCAAACAGGTTGCTGCAACAGGTCTGATACACTGGACATCAGTTTGATATGCACGGACAACAAGCTTAAAACCCCAACCAACAATCATCAAATGAGCATAACTTCTTCAATACTCAGTAGAATCATCCCAAACCACTTGTAAATGACAAAGCAGGGCTAGGTGTCCAATGTGAGTTTGTAAGCAACCCCAAATGAGACTGATCAGCAGCATACCCTTCAATAACTCCTCAAACAAGATGGTACGAACTCCCTAGGTAGGTCGATCAGCTCCCATAAATCCAACTCACTAAAAAATCATCAAAATTTGAGCAAAGTGACGCCCAAGTACAAAGATGGCAATGATTAGACACCCACAAAATGATCTCCAGTCTTCTGATCAGCGTGAATGAAATAATGATCAGCTGGGCTACAAAAATGACACGAACCAACATCACCCAAAACTGAAAACCCACTCTAAAAAGCTCCTACAAAGGTGCAAACCAACACTCCACACCAAGATATATCTAGAAGACATCATAACAAACAAAAACTGAAAGTATAAAAGAAGCCATCACGAATATGAGCTCAATTGCAACCCATGAAATGGAGCTACACCACTATTCAGCTAGGAGATATCTTGCAACCTCGAAACTGAAGTCGACTTAGAGGGATTTCATCCTCAAAGCCCAAGGAGATCTCTCTGCATTTTGGCAACACTTCGTTATCACAAATTAGTACACCCAAATGAGAGCAAATGAGGGCATATATATAGCTTTTGAGACCTAGAAGTTTGAAAACTCTTTCCCTCCAAAATGGGACACCACACTTGGGAAGAGAAATAAACTTTATTAGAATTCGCTAAAAACCTCTATTTGGCATCACCATAGTCATGCTTTAATTTTTGCTTTTTAAAACAACTTAAGTTAACAAATGCTAGGTGTGGGGGTCCAAGGGGCCAATTTGACACTATAAAATTATCTTAAGTTGCAAACCTTTACTTTTTCAAACTCCAAGGATGATGGAAAAGCCAACTACTAAAAATATCAAGATGTCAACAACTGCAACTGCCACCATTGCCATAAATAGTAATCCTACACTGAACTATTGCTAGGACCACTGCTAGAAATAACACTTACTAAAAATAGCATATTGCTAAAAATAGTGTCCAAACTCAAAATAAGAACATTTTGAGATGCAGTTGTGACTTACTAAAAATAGTAAGTACTAAAAATAGACATTGCTAAAAATAACATTTACTACCTATTATCACCTGGAATATGCACCCTGCTGAATCTTGAATCCAACTATCCTTTGAAACATGGGATGACCTCTCGAGTTGTGTGACTTGCGAAACTCGAGGTCAACCTCCGATTATAGGGCGGCTTCCCCCTTGGTAAATCACCTAAAAGACTAACTCTAACTAAAGAATCTTGTTGGGAAAAGAGAGGAGAAAGATTTGATAATCTGAAACTAAAACGAAAAATGGAGGTGATACACCAAATATACCAGATTTCTACTTCGTTTCAACAACACAACCTATGAATATCAATCTAAAGCTTCACATAGTAATTTGCAATAATAATTCGGAGGTAAAGTTAGAACAACAATCAAGGAGTCATAGAACTCACAATAATACCTGCTTTTCTTTCATACACAGAGAAAATTGAAACAAATAGAGGCAAAAATATTGATATTTGAATTATTGAAGGCTGCTACAATGACTGTTTTCTAGAAAAACAACAAAAGTTACATCACAAGCATATAATCAACCATTATTTCAGAGTGAAATAAGGTTGAAGATGCAATCAATGAAGAATATTACAAAAGTAGAGACCTAATTTTGACTAAAAAAATTAAAGGACTGAATGTCACTTTGTCACAATAAACTTTTCCAATGCTTTTCAACAAACATAGGCCTCTTATTTATAGATTTTGAGAGCCTAAAATAAAAAAAAGTCATGTTGACTTTAGATATTTTCCCTATGAGTTGTCATCCTTATCCTCTGTAGATAAGATATTTGTAAACCTTATCCCTTATTGATAAGATTCACCTTTTTGCTTTATGGTATGTCAATCTTATCCTGTGAGTTGTCAATCTTATCCTCTGTGGATAAGATATTTTGCAATCCTTATCCTCTGCGGATAAGATATTTTGCAGTCCTTATCCTTATCCCTTGACTTTGACTTTGACCTCCTTTGATTTTGACTTTGACTTCCTTTGACTTTGGCTTTGACTTTCTTCCTTGTCTTTGACTTGACTTTCTTCCCTTGACATTGACATTGACTTTGACTTTCTTTTGCAAAAAATATTTTTCTTTTATTTTTTGTTCTGATGTTCCATAAAAAACCAGGTGACACTACCCACCAAGGATCTCAAAAAACCCAGAAAGACCCAAAAAACCCTTTGGCAAACTCTTGCAACCACCTCCTGAAAAGCTAACGAGAAACCTCCAAGAATCTCAGAAACCCTAAAAACACCCCCGAGTAGCCTATGGAACTTTGAAAATAGGCTAACAGTCATTGGGAAGCTTAGGACCAAAAAGGGGACATTACATTACCACCAATGTTCCTCTCATATTTTCTTTCTTCTTAAACACTTTTTAATTCATAAAGCAATGAACACACACACACACACACACACACACACACAAAACTAATTGCGAATAATTTGGCAACAAGATGTACAAAATGACTTTAACTTGAGTGGGGGATATCTTAAAATCCACAATTACCTAAAATTTGTTGTGCTATCCAAAGCAATGTTAAATTATGAAGGTCAATTGTGTGGATTGCCAAGTGAACCTATCAGTATCAATTGACAGATATATTTTACAAGGTGTAGATAAGCAGGGTTACCCTTAAGCAATAGTAGAGAAAGAAGATGAACATGGCATGGTTTGTGTATATAATGTTAAGAGGACAATTTTAGATGAGATAATAAATTCATGAAAAATAATAGGGTTTAATTAGGTGTTTGACATTTGTCCATTGGTGTTTGGAGATGCAAGTTTGATATAGATTCTTTCTATGACTACATTGAAGTAGCAAGATCTATGAACTTTTCACTCATTTGAAAAAAACTCCTTGCCTTGAACTGGATGTGGATGTGAGATATTTCCTTGGAAATTCTAAATGGACTCCAGTGTCTGAAGAACCTCAAGTAAAACTTTATTTTCCAAATTCCACTCAAACATGTTAGCTTTTCCCTTGATTTTCCTTCAATGAATGAAAATAATGTCAGTGCCTTTTATTGAACTAACACAAAAAATCTGCATACTGCTATGTAGGAATATGTAGCAATCACATTTTTCTCCCTGAAGATTTGATATTGCTTATTAGGGAAGGGAAGGACCATTTGCATTATGTGAACCATTGTTTTTAAAGACATGTATAGAACCTTAACTATGAGGATAATATTCATGATGAGCGGTATTTCTATTACAAAATATAAACAACTTTTTGCAAAATCCAATACATGTCTCGTTTATGAATAGAGTTTTGGTCATCTTCATGTCACTCTTCATAATCTTTTGTCTACTAGTAAGTTACTGATCTAATTCCATGTCAAGACTATCAAATTCATATCATGATCCATCGGAATGATAGTTTTTTATCTAAGTTGCCGAATAAAAAACGGGTATGCATACGGGTGTGTGGGTACGGTATGTTGGTACAAAATATTTTTGCGGGGTGTTGGGTACGTTTGGGTACGTCAGTACAAAAATAAAATAAAAATCATATATATAAATTAAAAATAAATATATTAATATTTAATAATGTTGTATAACTTATACAAATTTTTAATTTATGATTTTTAAATTTCATATTATTATTAATTTATATTTGTATTATAAAATTATTATATATAATTTAATAAACAATATACTAATATAATATATTACTTTATGTTATTAATATTATTAATTTAATAATTACTAATATATAATTTAGTAAACAATATGTATATAATATAAACTAGTTTATCAACTTTTAATTTTAAAACTATTTTATAATATTAATTATTATATTAAATTAATTCACCTAAGCGTTCGACCCAACTTTCTTAGCAGATGTGGGATGGGTGCAGAGCAAGAATCAATGATAAGACATAATTAATAAAGGGTTTGGTTTATAACAGCTGACCCAACTATACATACATAGTCACCCTCCTATCCCCATATAGCCAAAGGGGGGTTGAGCACCACATCATTCAATATATTAGCATATGGGATACGAGTCGTATTAGTCAATTCAAATAAGCTCGTGGAGCAAAAGCGGGCAGGTTTAAAAACAATGTAAAATGTTTGGCCCGTGGACTTTTAACTGAAACAATTTTGTGAATGAGAAAAATGCCCATTGAACTGAAACAATTTGTGAACGAGACAAATGCCTATTCACTACTTATTTCTGTCGCTACCCAACGTGTATCGGTTTTTGACAAATATTAAAAACAAATGCAGTAAGAGATGTTCGAGTTTTTTTCAAGGTCAAGACAAAAAAGCTGAACTTTGCCCGATTCCATGCGGACTCTGATTTCGGGATGTTTCGTAGCTGGAATCGGCCTATTTTTTGGCCGATTTGGTAAGTTAGTTCTTTATGTTAGAAAGTTGAAGATGCATGAAATAAGCATACCAAGCTGTATGGCCACCAATTTTTGTGTTAACCATTTCCTCTTGTAATGATTTTTTTTAAAGCTTGTTAAAAGTTATCTTGGGGCAAGTTAGATAACCATGGAATAAGGTTTGATAATAATGTCAGTCACTAAGAGATTGGGATGGGAATGTTGTGTTTCCAAAAAAGGGGTACGGGTATACTAGTAGATGTCATAACTAAAAATAGTATATATTTATATGTAAATTCAAAAAAATAAAGAAAATCAGTATACAAGACATAAATAATGTTAACAGACAAAATGCATGGAAATTTTAAATTGTAAAGCTTCCAAATGAGATTAGGGCATGGTTTCTAATTGATTAGGTAGGTAGTAGTGATCGAGGTTACTTGCCTATTTTCTTATTTCCATTTCTTATTTTTTTTATATTTTAATAGGAGACTCTTCAAATTGAGAGATGTGGAAAGAAGTTTTTTTATATCCATAAACTTCTTTATAGCTGTCTTGAATACCAAATATGAGTCTCTTTGTTTCGCTGGATAATATTCAATTGCTTGAGACTTGAATTGCCCCCTTTGAAGCATTTTTCTTGCACTAAATAAGACATCACATTGAATGGTAGTTTTAAATGTTACTTGCATAGAACATGCCCATTAGGTGGGCCTTGCCATTCTCTTGTAAATGAATGCAAGTCTCATAAAACATATGCATGGGTAGTTAAAATCTTTTCTAGATTGGTGTGTTAGTTTTTAATGTGTAGATTCAATTACTTAGGACCTTGTTAGACTTATATAGAAGATAGTTGAATTAAACACTCAGTGGACAAACCTCATTTGAGGATTTCAAGAGGCATCTAAGAGTGCAAGTTTATAACCATTTTGAGTTTTGATGATTAGGTCTAATCATAGTTTACATACTTGGCGAGTCACCAAGTACTTGACTTTTTTTTTGCTTCGTGAGTTTTGGCGAGGCTTACTTGTCGAGTTTTTTTTAGAGTTATTTGAAAAACCTACCGAGAATCGCGAAAAAATTGCCGAGTTTTCCATTTAACTTCTTGCGCCTGTTAAATTTAATGATCAGATTAATGCACAGAATTTAAATTCACAATCAGACAATAAGAACACAGCAGATACCCTGGGAAAACCCTCCTCTTGAGGGAGAAAAACCCAGCAACAATATATCACTTATATGTTGAATCTCAGTGAGAAATACTTTTACAATAATGGCCAATAATAAAGCCAAGATAATGCACCACAAGCTGATGCTATCACAGATCTAATCACATGTAATATGCTGATGATGAACTACAGCCTTTATCAATATCGAACTGCCCTTATGATGAACTCGCACTTGAGACAACTGGAATGCAACGATGAAATGTAATGAATGAATAATGAACAAATGAGAAGTATCGAACATATATACAAGTGAGAGGAAGGGACGTGACTCTCCAAGATAAGTCGGCCTGAATAGAAGGATGAGTCTCATCAATAAAACATAACCAATCACAACTCCTCAAGGGGTTGGCCTCATAGCAAATCGTGCCTCCTCAATGAATGATGTGCCTCTTGAATTCGCGCCTCAAGGTGAAGAGATGTTGGCCTTGATGAAGTGACGACTTTCCAATAACAAATATTAAATCTCATTAAATGAAAGACGTGACTCTTCAAAATGTCTTAAGTTGGCCCAAGGGAAAGAAATATAAATATAATTTAAATAGCCGTTAGGCTATATTTCAATTATCTTCATACTCGGATTTGGAAGAAGCAGCCCATCGTTGCTAGAATATCAACAGCGCCAACCAACATGATGTCGAAATTGAGGAGAAAATGTGGCTTAGACATTGCAAAATCATTGTGTTTTTCCTTTTAAAAAATTTATGAAAATGGTGTGTGCCATGAAGGTTTATGTGGTTGTGAAGGTCTTCATTTGGGCTTGGTGGTGAGGGCTCCACCCCACGACGTCGCCCTATATTGCAATAGGGAATGCGCCAAGGGTACAACCCCTAGAGCCCACAAGGGAGGCTGCCCCTTGACCTTGCTAGGGGCTCTACCCCCAGGCCTCCATGAGGGGCGCTACCCCCAGGCCCCCATGAGGGGCGCTACCCCTCAACGTTCTGGGGGTGCTGCCACTAGATCCTTGTGAAGGGCGCTACCCCTCTTCTTGCTGGTGGCATTGCCCCTAGACCCTCACCAAACTTATATGATAAATTTTGTAGCTATATTTTGCATAAAATCTATATTTAAAATAATATGTTTTTTATTTCAAAAATTTAAGTGTTTTTTAATGTGCTGAGTTTTGCTGAGTACTCTCTGAGACAATTTTTTGGCTTGCCGAGTACTCTCCGAGTCGTAGTTTGCGAACTATGGGTCTAATTATGCATCTTGGTTATAATTATGTAGATGCCAATTGTTGAAGTTATGAGTTTAAAAGACCTTACTCTAGTATCACAGGAGGCTTCTAGACTCTAGAGCATGCTAAGATACCTTCTAAGTTCTCTTTGAAAATGACCAGGAGATCCCATCATCTTCAAGGACACACCATCATTGTGTTTTCTAGTTCATTTAATCTCTTATATAAATAGTCTCAAAGATTAGCTGTGGATCTGGAATAGTTCTACATATCAGTGCAAAGTTTATCTATTTGTGATATCTGTTGCTAGTTTTTTGTCTCTTATATGAATATCATTTATCTCTACTTTTAGAGTCTGGGTCAGATTGTTCTACCAGCTTTATGTGTTTGTGAGCTGTGGGATCTGATTTATCTTGTCAATACAGACTCAGATTTTGTATTGTATTTTGTTAGAACAGAATTCAGAACTTAGGCAGAGTCTGAAAGATATGATATGCTTTCATTCATACACTATCATATCTATTACATTTTCCCCCAGAAAACTTCCCTACGTGCTTGTGTTGGCATCTAGTTCTTTCTGTCTAAATCTTGTGTCTTTGAGGTTACACAATAAAAAAGCAAATTCCTTGAATTTCATTGGAATGAAAACATGGAAGTGTAAGCTATAATGAACAAGCCATGTCAATTCTTCCTATTCTACAAATTTCAAAATGTTTACCAAACAAAACTGAAACTAATTTCCTTTGTCACGTCACCTTAATTTCCTTTCAAGGGTATATTCTCATTGTTTGCTTGAAATGCCTTAATTGAACATTATATGAGATGACAGATTTACTTTATAAATTCTACTTTTCTTTCTTGTAACAAATCTTTTTTCTAGCAAAGCCTTTAATGGCATCAAAATGCATTTTGGATAATAGCTATGCATATAAAACAAGAGAGAGCATATGAAAGGCAATGTGAATGTTCTGTGATTTTTATAAAGGAGCAGTTGAACGTATTTTTGTTCATTTTATGCAGGATAATTTAGATTTCTAGAATTTTATCAAGATTTCTTAAACTGCAATTGTTTCTAGGCAATTGAATTCCCTAGAAAACTCCTCAGCAATGAAGATGGAATCAAATTAGAGTATGTGTCGAGTGCAAATCTTATTGCCCATCCAGGTGAGCAAGGGGATGACCAGAAGGTAGAAAGTCCAAAAAATGTGGGCAAGGGTCACGAAAAAGAAGAGATTTGCAAGAATGAGGGCAGTGGGAAACATGCACAAGAAAACAGAAAGAAACAATTTCCAGGGCAGAAAAAGTTAGAAATGCATTTAGTAAAAGTGGGACATCAGGAAGAGGAAAAGGAATCTTTGATGCAACAGAGGGAAGAGGAGAAAGAGTCACTTATGCAACTGGTAGGAGAGGAAGAACAGCTAGATGAAAAAGGGTCACAAAAACAACAAGAGGAAGAGGTGCAGGAGGAAGAAGTAAAAGATGGACAGACACAGGATGAAGAAGAGACTCAACAGCAAGAGGAAGTGGATATACAACATGAGGTAAAATAGCTTCTAGATCTCTTCATTGAGTTTCAGTAGTTATGATGGTACTTGCTTTTGCGTTAGTTTTTGATCAGGTGAATCGTGAATTGTGAGTATAACACGTTATATGCTGATTTCATGTAACTAGTACATTCTTGTAACTGAATCTACTAACATGGCAGGTGGATTCTGGAGGATATCAATCTGCAGATTATGATATCCCACTGCAATATGCAAATCCTTCAATACTACAAATGTGTGAGGTATTGTTTACACGTAAATGCTATTCCTTTTGGAATCAGCCACATTCATTAAATTATGAACCTAAGAAAACACTCTCAGAAAATAAGATTCTGGCTGCCATGTCAACATTTATGGACTAAGGTTGTATTCTTTGATGGTTTGTATACATGTCAGGGTTATTGTTTCAAGAAGAATTTATTCTGAAAATTGTTTTAGTTTATGGACACATATCCTTAACTGTAAAGAGAACGATGTTTAACTTCTTAACACTATTTGTTTGGTGTATGTATAGATACAATACCTGTCTACTGTATTGCTTACTTCTACAGAGAAGTTATTTAATACATCTGAGCTAATTTGCTTGTGGAAAGGTTCATGAGCTCCTGTTCTGTAAATTAATAAAACAATAGGGAACTCATTTTAACATTTGATACTTAATTATAGGGAATCTTTGAGTTGAATTTTTGATGCTAGTGCAGTTATGTTTAAGGTACAATACTTCTTGAAGAATTAAAAACAACCAATAGCACGAGTGCTAGAGCTTTGTTTTTGTCAAATGCTACTAAAATATGAAAGGAATGAATTTCACTATCAGGAAACAGTTACCAATTCAAACTGCATTATTAACATGGTCAAGGGCCACATTTTAGATTAGCTTAAAGAAAATGATACTATTTTCCTATTATATATCATTTTGGTATCTGCCTTAGTGTGATAGGCTCAAGGCTATTTCTTGTATCGACTGTGCATGATAGGAAACTTTATTTCCTTGCTTTGGCCAAGGATCATGAGAAAATCAATTTCAATCCATTTAAGAGGGGAGATTATTTTTTCTTTTGCACAAATGGCGAAAATAAATAAAACATACAAGTTGATTATACTTGTCAAAAGTTACAATGGTTTGTGTAAATATTGCCTTAAACTTTTGTATTTTTCAAGATTAATGATTTGACATAGATATATTAGACCTTCAAACTTTTCTCGAGTTTTCACTTGATGCACCTGATTTTTCTCATATTGAGGAGAACCATTAACTCAAAAACTACGCATCATTTTTCGGGCAAACTTGATTGTTGAGTTGAATGAGAAAAAAGGAGTAAGGAACTAGTAGGTCATATACAGTGAGTGATAATATTGCATAGTATACAAGTTAAAAAATATGCCCCTTTTCTAATTATTTTCAATCAAAGGTAATATTAGTCCATTTCCTATTTCCAATGGGCTAAGGTATGAAAAATAGGAAATAATCTTTTGGATATCTAATTGTTAAAGAGGATAAACCCTTAGAAATATTAAGTTTAGAAGTTGTCTTAAATTTCTTAAGTCAATGAAGGGAAATAAGTTTTATGACGGTAGATTCTATTTTTTGGTAAGTTTTTGAGTTTGCAAAATTTTTGAAAGTGTGACAAGGTTAAGGGTTCAAGTTGTCGGCAAGTTATGATTTTCACTAAGTTTGCAAGTTTGGGAATTCTTTGAAAGTGTGACAAGATTTGAAGGTTCATTAGTTTGTCGAAAGTGCAAACGTGTGGCAAGTTTGTAAGGTTTGCTAGTTTGCCACAAGTGCAAATTTGTGACAAGTTATGATCTTTGCTAAGTTTGCTAGTTCACAAACTCTCTAAAAGTGCATAAGGTTTGAAGGTTTGCCAATTGACCAAAAGTGCAAAAGTGTGACAAGATTTAAAGGTTCATTAGTTAGCCAAAAGTCAAAGTACGATAAGGCGTGGAGGTTTTGCCATTTTTCCAAAAGTGCGAAAGTGTGTCAAGGTTTGTAGGTTTGCTAGTTCGCCAAAAGTGTGAAAATGCGATAAGTTGGAAATGATCAAAATCTCTAACCTGCATTGTAAAGGAAAATTTACATTTAAATTTTAGGCAAAAAAATGAGCATCATTTAATGCAATTACTGCCTACATGATCTGAGCCACTCAGTGAGATTCATTACCAACCATAGATCGTAGGGATATAACGCTGGTGAATGCATTCATTCATAACTAACTTTATTTCTACACCAAAAACCTTTGTAAATATTGTTTTGAACCCTTGAGTTCAAGCAATCAAATTAGAGGATGAAAACCCTTGGGGTTCACTAGAGATTAAAAGATGAAAACCCTTTGGTTTTAAGGATTGGAGGATAAAAATCCTTTGGCTTTGTTTGAGAATCACTTAGAGGTTGTGAATGAGCTTTTCATGAATTGTAGGTCTCAATTGTTTCAAGTTTTGTGTAATTTGTAGTTGTTTGTTGTGGGTTTAAGCATAATAGTTTCAATTGTTTTTTATTATATGGGTAAAATATGTTTTGAAGGGACCCCAAAACCCTTTACAACACAGCCAAAAAATAGCAAAAGAATAGCCAAAAAAGATAGGCTATTGTGAAATAACAACTTAATTGTCACATGTGAAAAATAGCAAACACGCATGTTTACAAATGACCTTAAAACACATACATTTGCAACCAAGCTCCCAACAAAACAAACAAGGATGACCAACTACGCATCCCATGGTCCCTTCCTAACGCTCTGAGCACCCTTGACCTAGGTGTGGGAGGCACAATCATGTTTAGGAAGATCTCTCTTCCTTTGAACAATCTTCCATGAAATATCATCCTCCAAAGGTGATGAAATAGGAGTTGTTTGCTTTATCGAAGCATCTAATAAAGTATGATTTGTAGAATCAACCCCTGACATTGAAGGGTCCAAAAGTGGATTGGTTGAAATAGGGCCCAAAGAAAACCCGTTAGGAGTATCTAAAGTCATGGTGGCCTTTGAGGCCAAGGTCTCCTCCAACACCTTAGCCTCAAAATTAGTAAAATCACCAACAGTTAAGTGCTCAATTGTTATTGTTGTTGTAATTGTTATGTAACCGTCACTACATATTTTGGCATATTTTAGATCTCATTAAAAATAAGACAAAGGCTCTTAAGTTTATCTTTCTTTGTTGGCTTCATTTGTTTATCTAGGTTATCAATGTTAGATGTGAAAAAGTTAAGAAACTTGGGTTTTTACAATTTATTAGTCAAAATATTTCATTGTAGTCATTATAGTGGTATTAGAGTTTAGATCTTATCAGCTTGCAAGGTGTTTTAATGATTTATGATTCCCAATTATAGAGAGATTAGATATCTCAAATAGGAACAAAGGAAATTACAAATTGAAGGATCAAACATAGAGGGTTTGTACACAAAAGAAGTTAGAGTTGAAGGAGGAAAAGAGAAAAAGAAAAGGATAGATAAGGAAAATGAGTTCTTTTAGATAACTTTATCGAATATCGATTTGAGCCAAAGGGAAGTATTTGAAAGCCAGAGGGAGTCAAATGAACTGATAAGGAAACTGGTGGACCAATTAAGCATGAGAAATATTAAAGGGAATGCCCATCAAGGTGTCGTAGAATATGTAACTATATTTAAATCTTCATAACTAATATTTTTAACTGAAGAAGAGATTGTAGTTGCATCAAGTACTTCCATTAAAGAATCACCTATAGAAGAAATTGCTAAATGGTATGAAGAATATATAAATCAATTTAAGGCTTTAAGGCAACCCTATCATTTAAAAATTTGTAGAGATAACCAAGAAAGCCTCACACAAGAGAGGCAAGGAAATAACCATAATAACAATAGGAATCATTTGAAGAAAAAACTTAACAAAATTTCAATACCTACTTTGATGGTAGTGATAAGATTCCAATTTGGGCTTGGTTGCAAAAACTATAGACTTACCTTACTCTCAATCCTTTGAAGGAGAAAGAAGCAATCCAGTTTGTCACGTTGCACTTGGAATATATTGCCTATGATTGGTGGTACCATAGTCTAATCACATAGGGATATGATCAAGCGCATGCTTTTGATAAGTTTAGCCAAATATTACTTGATAGATTTGAGTTGAGGGATGAAGAAGAATACTTCAAGGAGCTCTCCAAGATCAAGCAACAATCCTCATTAAATGCATATGTAGTAGAGTTTCTAAGGGTTGTGATGATTGTATCCGAAATATAAAAAAAGGATTACATATCTTTTCATTGAGGGACTCTTTGAACCACTCAAAGGCCTTTTCAAGGCCTTTGCTCTATCCACCTTATAGGAGGCTACTAAAAGAGCTTTAACTTTAGAGCCATCTATTTTGAAGAATTGGTAGTGATTGAAGCAATCATATTAGAAGAAAAATTCTCCATACCCCTCCAAATTCTTCCTCAAACTCTTCCACTTAGAGGAGGAAGCTGCTCTTAGGGTTCCTATAGAGCATATTCACTCTTTGGAATTGAGGCTTGAAGAACTTGCAGGGTTCTTGCTGAGAGAAGATTCTTATACTTAAACCGCTCTTGTATGTGGTCTAAATAATTTATTAATTAAAGATCGAAGAGGCTTGGAGCTGCTTCGTGGTGTAACGAATATTGTAGAAACCCATGTTCCATCTTACACCTTCGTCTTGGATAATACCCATGATTTTCAATCGGAGATCATTGGCCAACAATTGAATATAGTGTTTGTTTGCATGGTCGACTTGACTCCCTCCATCAATACTGCTACCACCTTTTCATATGAGGAGATTCCTATGGTTAGAGTGAATCAAGTACTTATGGGTTTTCAAATTTCTACATCCAGGACTCAAAATGTCTCTTCCTCTGGTGCTGGTGTTGGTGCCAGATTGGTATTGGTGTTGGTGTTGGTGCTAGTATTGGTACTAGTGCTAATGGTGGTAGTGGCGTTAGTGCTAGTGTCTTTGCTATCCATACTTTTTCCACAAACCCCATCCTAAATGCTCTCTTGTAGAACATGGGGTGGATGCAGTCTCAGCTAGTGAACTTGACTAGCTCATCTTCTCAGCCTATGTTTTAGCCCTATTGTCATCATAGTCCTTTATCTTTTAATATTTTAAACACCCCCATCTTGCAAGGGATGGAAATTGGGATGGGAATTCCTAAGTTCAAGAAGTATAGTGGCTGAGGGAACCTACACACTCATGTCTCGTCCTTTAACACCATGTGTATGAATTTCTTTCATCATGATGCACTTCTTGCAAAACTATTCCCACGTTCCCTTAAGGACATTGCCTTGGAGTGGTACTTCTCTTTGCCTAGTAATTTTGTCTTTTCCTTCGACCAACTTATAAAACAATTCCTCTAGCAATTCCAAGCCAACCTTGAGCTGAAGGTCGCATTTATCGATCTAGTCCGGTGTAATTAGAGGGCTCATGAGAAGGTGATTGATTTTATAGCTCATTATCAAGTCCTTTTCTCTCAGATCTCCTATGCCTTACCTAATTTCGATGTGTAGAGAGTGTTCGTCGGAAACTTGCAACAAACACTGCGAGATAAATTTATGCTAATGAAATATTTGTCCTTTGCCCATCTGTGTGTTGCTTTGCATGAGTACCAACAAACAGTTGCACAGTACAAGGATTCTTCCTCATCCTCCCGTTAGGGTGGCTAGTCAGCTGTGTCAATCTCTGGTGAGTCAAGAGAGAACAAGGCAGTGGCAAACATGGTGTCGGTTCCCATCGATAAAAAATTTGTAGGTCAAAACATAATATTCACAAAATTATTTGAATCTTATACTAATGTACTATAGAAGCTATTAAAAGATGGTATAATAACTCTCCCAAAGATTAGACTACTTTTTGAGCCATATCCTCAAATGGTATGATGCACATAAGTTCTATCAATATCATTGGGTCTCGGGTCATGATACCGAGAGATGTGTGCATCTTCGTCACGTTATACAAGACCACATTGATAATGGTACCATCTGGCTTGATGGTAAAAAGCATAACTCAAACAAATCTATAGCAAAGCCCAACAACCAACTACAAATTTACATAGATCCATTCACGTCTCATTTCGCAAACCTTGTCACTCCTTATGACCTGACTCCATTTGAATATGTGAACGTAGTTTCCTTTACTCATATTCCTCCTTCGGATCACGTGAATGCAACTCTTGATATTACATTCACCCAACATGACCTACCTTTGAACAAAGAGCCCTCTTCGCTTTATATCATCACTCATGTCAATAAAAACCTTGTAACAAGTGTTATGGTTGACCCCATGAGTTAGGTGAATATTATCACATAAAAGACTTTTTATAAACAATTTACATAAGGAGAAGTATGAGGAATCATAGATTATGCTTCACATGCATGATGGACTGTCTATTGCACCTATTGGCTCTATTTCTCTGTCGGTCATGGAAGGACCTAAAGTCTTGGAAATCCCATTTGTAGTCAAATAGTTTAGATGGAATAGGTGGATGATTTGGGCCAATGGGGGGGAGATGGCAGTGAATAGAGGGAGTTTGAAATCAATCAGCTCCGCCCGATCAGCGGGAGACTTTGCGTCTCTCCAAGTTGAGGCTCAAACATGATTCTTTTATGTGGGTCGGGGGCCCTCACTCACCTTAGGGTTCTAAGAAGGCAAAGGAACTATGCCAGTACGATCGAGAACGGATAATGACTCGACACGGGGGTGGGGCCAAAGCGACTATCTACAGAGAAACCTTGCCTGGGGGTTGGTTCCTTCACTACGAGGGTCCGGGGTTCGATACAAACTTAATCCCCCTCCCGGGAACCGGGGGGGTGGGAAACTATAGTTCCGGATATAGTTCATCTCGGACGGATATAGCTGGTTTTCAGCGACACCCAATTCCGAATGGCTTTATTTCATCGGGAGAACATTCCATTCGCACTGATCATTCGGTCGGTACAACGAATATGGATGGGCGGCTTATAAAAACAACTCGTTCGGTTCTCGTTAAATGCGCATCGAACAGCGCTTTTGAGCCCTCATGATGGGATGTTCGAACCATTCTCCACGGAAGCGCAACCTCTTCACAAATCTATTCCAGGAACCGCTTAAAATAGTAGGGGCTCCCACCAACTAAGGAGTTCTTATAGGGTGGGCGCGAAGCGTTGGAGGGCCCCCTACAATTCTATGGAGCTGATTAATTACCCTAAGGCCATATGGGTGGGCGCGAAGCGCTGGTAGTGGTGGGAGGAGATGTTTCGGTAGCAGCTTTTCCCCCATTGCATTATTCTATTCCCAAACCGGTTAAGGCATTGGTTGAGAAAGAAAAGTCATCCCGGCTAGTCGAAGTCCTAAATCCCCCCAAGATATGCGAGGGATTCTACGTACGTAATAGGAATGCACAGATCTGGAGTAGAGGGCCTCTGCATGCATGGCACTGGCCGCTCATGCTTCCAGGTCGAACCGGCAAGCTTATCCGCCTGGAGAACGAAACCTTAGCCAGGGGATTAAATAGAGGTTGGTTGCCGCCATGGTTCTTTGCTCTAGTCGGGAAATAACGAAGTGCGTCAGAGAGAGAAAGGCGGATCAACTTGCCATTAATAATAAGAATAATTGGGGGCTGTCGGCGGCCCCTACTATTATTATTGAAAGGCCAGTACCCATTCCTTTGTAGTGGGAAGGCCTGATTACTCGCCCACTATCAAAGGCTATTAAAGAGAGAACTATAGTCCACGGGAACTATTTCGATAACCATGGAGGAAGCCTTTTTCTCCATGCATTAATGGATTTCATACAGATCGGATTTCATCAGGTTTCAGACCCGAAGATTGAGATTCACATAGAGAACGCTTTCATCACCGGCATAACTAGGTGGCGGCTTTTGAACCTGCTGAACCGAGCTTCTCTACCACCACCACCACCGATAGACACTGCCAACTTCTCTTTGGTGAGAGGAAAGACATTCATTCAAGTGGTCCCCTAGGGTCACCCACTTCTTATGAAGGGATAGGCCAGGCCGAGCTGTTCTCCGTTACACCAATTCAAAGCGAGCTTTATGTTATCGCTCACATGATCGGCGGGTGTTCATCCCCCTTCCATAAATGATTGATTACTTAGAACCATTCGTAGCTCATTGTAACCGTCGAGCCCCGGTTTTCAATAAGTCGGTATCGTATCCGTGCCAATGGATGACATCTTCCTAGCCCGTCCCGGCTGGATGGATGGCATATGGCAAATTATTATTATTCTTATTATCCCTACCCTTATTATTATTAAGGTGGGTGAGCCTGGGTAGAGGGATGGCAAACTAAACTATTGCTTGGGTAGGTGGGATAAGAGGGGATATGGGGTGGCGGAACTATAACTCCCACCACCCCCCCCACCCCACCAACCCCACCGGGGGGGGGGGGTGGGAGGATATAGAGATGGGCCTTGGGTGGAGAAAAGTAGGGCGGTCGGCAGGACAGGTTGATAGTTAGCAGCCGAACGCTCGTCAATAACTTTAGCATGGCACGCCCCTACTATTACAGAAGGATGAGGATAGTAGTTCCAGTGAAGGATGAGGATAGTAGTTCCAGTTTCAATTCCATTTCGCCATTCAGAGCCTCGCCCAGATCGTTCCCGTGAATGATGCCAGTGCTAGTCAATGAAGTTGACCCGGATCTACCATCAGCGGCAGAACTATAGTTGCATCCGTTTAAGCAGCAAAGTAAGGGCTAAGAGCATAGCCAATTCCATACCCAGTTGACTTAGTTGATCCAGTCGTTGATCCAGTTCTGGATGATCCATATACAGATAAAGATCCATATACATATCCACTAGCAGCAAAGACAGAGGCCACCTGAGTCCACTCTCTTCAGAGTGAGACTAAACATTCCATGGCTAGCCTCCATGAATGTGGTCACCTTGGTCGTCCACAAATGTTTGAAGTTTCCCCATGAGGGTATCGTGTACACTATCTAGGATACTAGGTACAAATCACCAGTCACGCGGGGGCTTCTCCTTCGATCACTTTTGGCTTGCCCCCGTTGGACCCTTGCTGCCCAAAGGAGACCTTTTATATAAGGCTTATTTAAGGTATAAGATTGGGGGCTCAGTGCCTTAGAGGGGTTTTCCTCCATTTTCTTAGGCTATTTCTTTAAGGCCTCTTTGCGTGCACAACAGTGCACTTCATCCTCTGCCCCTCCAAAGGGTAAGGACAAGAAATCTATTTCCCTTACGCCTTCTCTTTCTCCTTCCATTCCTTCTTCTACATCTTCCTCTTCTGCTTCCCAACCCTTGGCAGTATCTTCTGTTCCTTCTACTATGCCTAGCACAGGAAAAGGAAAAAGGACTTGCATTGTGGAAGTCGAAGCCTCAGGTTTTTTAGCTTCAAATTCTACCCACAGTACCCTGACCCACCCTTTATGGCGAGGGGAAGCATTCTCATGGGGTTGTTCTTGCATCTTGACCTTCAAAGCCTCCCCTTGTTCCTCCACTTTCCCCAAAGGTAGATAAAGGAAAGGGGCTTGCTGTTGAGACACTTGTCTCTCTTTGTCTCTCTGTCTCTGTGCCTCCTCCTGCTCCTTAGGAGTCTGCCCTTCCACTGGCAATTGTTGTGGAGGTTGCTCCTCCTGTAGAATAGAAGCCCGAACCTATTCTTAGGTTGCATCTTCTAGTGCCCCTAAGTACCGTAACCAACTTGTGCACGAGCGTAAGTACTGTTGGAGGGCCTTAGCTAAGGACCATGTTGCCTTGCAGAAGATCAAAGAGGGGCCTTTTGGTTCTTCTGTTGCTTCTATCTCTGTTGCTCCTATCTCGACTTTTTTTTCCTTAGTTCCCATCGCCTCTATGCTTCTTCCATCTTTGTCAGTGGATCTTGATGAAACTCACCCCAAAAGGGTGCAAGTGTTCATCATTTCCTCTATGAAGCTGCCTCTTATCACCTCTCTTCTTGATATTCCTCCTTTTTCAATACCTGTTGACATGCCTTTTACAAAGGTGGTGTGCTCTATGGCCTCGTCCCCTTCTCCCTCTTCCACTTCAGTTGCAAGGATCCCACATCCTCCATTGAATCACAAGTTGGAGCGTGACCTCGCTTTGAGTGATGGTCGAAAAAGTTTTCCTCGTCTCTTGAGTCTTGTTCTACCTTGGCCTATGTCATCCTTGAGACGGAGGCAGAGCTTGCCTCTCAGGAGTTTGTGCTTACTCCTCTTCCCGAGGTCGACAGTGACTATTGGGTGTCTTGTCCTCCTCCTGTCTAGTTGCAACATGCCAATCCTAAGAAGTGCATGTTCAATTCGTTGGAGGACAATTCGACTTTGTCTTCAATCTTTGCTAGATCGATAACCCTAGTCTCACATGAGCTTGGTGAGGAAGACCTTGAGGGGGCTTCTTCCTTATCTCTTGCCACATGCAAGTTGGTTGGTACCACCCTAGCTATCTCCCCTCTACAGGCTCCTCTTACCTCCCCTTATGATGATCTAGATTGGGAGCAGGTCAACCTATTGGAGGTGTTGGACTAGAGCAACACCTTCTTCTTCAATTTTAGATTAGCTTTGTGTGTTTGTTTCTATTCCCCTTTGCTTATATTTTTATGTTTGTGCTCTCACATAGATGACCCTTGCTACCCTTGTAGGTGCTTGGATATATGAGAAAATTTGTCATACATTTAATCTATTTGCATTATCATTCTTCTATATGTTGTAAATTTTTACTTTCACATGGGAATTATGCAAAGCATTGGGGCGTTTAGGCCTCTTCCATGTTGACTCAATTTTTGTTTTTACTTTGTCATCATGTGCTCT
>VDFB02054383.1:0-13022 GCA_007258455.2 Sequoia sempervirens | reverse complement strand
GATTAAAGTCAAACACATCTCTCCAAAGGAATTTGATCTTGCTTTGCTTGATTGATTTGGATGCTTAAAATTCTTGGATGCTTTAGGATCAACAATGCATATTAGCCTTCACAAGATAACATGAACACAAATAAACTTGGACATGATGTTAGGATCTTGATTGCTACAACAAATGATTGATAAATTTTCTCTTGAATGCTCTTGACAATAATATTTTCTCTTATGAACTCTTGATAATGTATGTTAGATCTTGTTAGATAATGTATGTTAGATCTTGTTCGATTTCAAATGATAAAAGACTATGTATTTATCTAGGTGTTTATCTAATTTCCTAAAATTAGATTCCAAAAGCCAACAATTGCAAGTTGAATTTGAATCATAAAATGTCACCAAAAACATATTTTAAAATGGGTCCTGACACTTAAAGGTGACCATGGGTCCTGGTCTATAAGTCCAAGACACACATATTCCATGGTGATTTATTTATTAATTACATTTATTTAATGTTGGTTCTCATTTCAGAAAACACGAAAAATAAGGCTTTGGAACACATAATTTGGAAAATTAGAAGCTTAATTAATCCAATAAATTAAGGGACCCAAACATATAGTGTGAAAACGTATAGGTATATAATTTCCTAAACTATAATATATATACATAATATTCTTTCCACACTCTATATTTATGTATATATATACATGTTGGTTGTTGTGGTGTGTTGCTGATATGTGGTTGTCATTGATTTCAAAACTATTAGCATTGTTGCAATAGAAGTTGTATATGTTGAGGATATTGAGAAAATTGTAATAAGAAGTGCTACAGGTTGTTAGTGGTGAAGTGAAGTTATTTCTGTCGATGTGATAATTACGTTTTAGTTTAGAGGTGGTGGACTAAAGGGTTTCTTGTTGAGTATATCTAGTCTATCCACGTCAAGTTTTAAAGATTCGTGTGAAGATTTGATCAAGTTATGGAGATCTGTATTTTAACAGTTTTTCTATTACTTCAGCTTGTGTTCTTGAATGAAGATCATGTGATTTCAGTAAGTTCAATTGTTGTGGATGCTTCTCTGGTGTTTCATGATGCTTGTGGATGTTTCTAGTTCATGCTCTATCTATGTTACACATTTGCATTGATCGTTGTGCTTGTGATTCAAGATTTTATCTTGCGTGTTCATGTTTTTCATGTTCTTGGCCGACAAGGTGTTGAAGCGTGTTGTGGATCTTCGAGGAGTAATTAATTAAAGTGGTTCATGTTTGAGGATGTTATTTTTGGTCTTCACTATATTGTGGCTGACCTTGGTTGATTCACATGATTAATCTTTATTTGATATGAGCTGACTGTTTGTATTCATTTTATTATTTCTTTGGAGCTGACTTATAGCGATGTCATTTCTTGTTGCGGATATATATAAGTGATTGTTTTATCATTTGGAAGTGTGCTAGAGTGTGCAAGTGTGAAGTGTGTGAATATTGTTCAGATCATTCGAAGGCAGAGTAGAGAGTGAAGAAGGGTGAATAAGTTTTCATGTGATTAACCGAAACTGTAACCAGGCATTAGCAGATGCTATTTTCTTACTTCAAAGTCTGATGGATTTAATCAGAACCTTTCTGTAAGACAATGTGTCTTCCTTTGTAATTGAGCAGTGAGCTCTAGGCACTGTGCCTAAATGAAGGTGCATTCCCCATTCATATTTTCTTATACTTTTAATAGGGTATAATCTTGTGGACTGACCTCCACCATGGTTTTTCCCCTAATAGGGTTTCCACATAAAAAAATCTTGGTGTTATGTGTGCTTTTGATGTTTTGTTCATTTATGCTTTCATGATTAATGATCAGATCTAAGAATAAGGTTAATAAGTTGAATAAGTTTGAAATCTGGTGACAATTGATTCACTCCTCTTAGAAGGTTCGCCCTTGAGTTGCCAACAATTGGTATCGAGCGGTTCCTTGGAAGAATTTTTACAGCTTGAGGTGATCTGGGATGACAAATTATAAGAAGGATAGTCCTAGATTTGATGGAACAAATTATTCTTTGTGGAAGACTCGAATGGAGTGTCATCTGAGATGTATTGGTGAACCCTATTGGAGCATTATAAAAAATATATATGTTATTCTACAAAATGGTCCCACTACTTCTGCTGAGATCAGGGATGCTGAGTATAATATCAGGGCTAAGGAGGAATTGTTGAGTGCTTTTGACCGATACTAAGATGACAAATGTGATGGATCTGAAGACTGGTTATGAGATTTGGAAAAAGTTGGAGACCCGAGAAGGTGATGCTAATGTGAAGATTGCTTTGCTACAAAGTTTGAAAGGGAAATATGAAAAGTTGAAAATGGGTGATGATGAAAATGTTACTAATTTCATGCAAAGAGTGAATGAACTTGTTTTGTGGTATCATATGTGCTGGTGGACAAATAGACTAATCAAAGATTGTTGCTAAAGTGCTTAGATCCTTGCCTAATTCTTACAAATTCAAGGCTAGTGCTATCGAAGAGCTCTGAACTATGACAAATGTTACCAGAGATATGTTGATTGGTAAGCTTTTGCATTTGAGTTGAGTGAATTTGGTGATGCCCTTCCTAAGGTTGAATTTGCATTCAAGGCCACTACTTTTGGAAGAGATAGACAAAGATATGATCTAGTGAAAGTTCATCAAGAAAGACATTCAAGTATGAGGATGAAATGAAATAGTTGGATGAAGAAGAAAGAGAGCTTGAAGAACTTGAAGCATTGATTGTGAAAAGAGAAGCCAAAGGACAAGGTAAGTATAAGGGGAAGTTTCCTATTAAATGTTTCTCTTGCAATAAGATAGGCCATTTTGCATCAAGGTGCCCTAAGAGAGTTTCCAAGCCAAGATTTAACAAGCCTAAATTCCAAAAGAAGTGTTACTATGTTGCTGATGAAGGTGTGATAGATGATGAATCGACAAAGGAAATGCAAGTGAAGATGAATTTGTGTTTATTGCTATCAAGGAAAATAATCCTGTGTCTACTGAATCTGCTAGTTGTACAAATGTGGAGAAAGCCCTAGCTGCTCGAGTTGAAGAGAAAGATGAATGGGTAATTCACAGTGGTTGTTCTCATCATATGACATGAGATAAAAAGTAAGTTTGTGAGTTTGGAAAAGTATGATGGTGGTGTTGTGAGATTTGGTGATAATACAGTTAATGTGATCCATGGAAGAGGATGCATTTCTCTTGATGGTAAGCATAATACTGATGATGTCTTGTATGTTGAAGGTTTGAAGCATAATATTTTAAGTGTTTGATAGATGGTTGATAAGGGATACAATCTTTAGTTCATGGATGGTAAGTGCAAAATATTGGGAAATTTTGGAAATGTGATTGCATTAGGTACAAAAACAAAAGGTAATATTTTTCACTTGATTGCTGCTAGTAAAAGTTGTTTGATTGCTCAAATTGATGAAAGCTAGTTGTGGCATAGGAGAATGTGTCATGTTAACTTTGATAATATCGTCAAGATAAGTTCTACTAAGGCTGTGAGAGATCTTCCTAAGCTGATGAAACATACTAATTCCATATGCAAAGAATGTTAGTTAGGAAAGCAAACAAGAATTTCATTTTGAAGTAAACAACAAAATTCAAATGGATTGTTGGATCTTTTGCATAATGATTTGTGTGGTCCTGCTAGAACTAGAAGTTTACAAGGATACAAGTATTTCATGTTGCTTATTGATGACTATTCAAGGATGATGTGGGCTACTTTCTTAAGGGAGAAATCCGAAGCTTTGGAAAAGTTCAAGATATTTAAGGCTATGGTTGAGACAGAGACATGTATGAAGATTAAGTGTCTGAGATCAGATAGAGGTGGTGAATTCACTTCCAGCGAGTTTAATTATTTTTGTGAAGAACATGGAATAAAGAGACAGTTATCTGCACCACAAACCCCTCAACAAAATGGAGTTGTGGAAAGGAAGAATGAAACAGTTCTAGATGCTGCTAGAACCATGATGTTAGAAGGAAATGTACCTCATATCTACTGGAGAGAAGCTGTGAGTACTGTTGTGTACACACTTAACTGGGTACAAATCAAAGGTGATACTAGCAAGACTCCTTTTGAGCTATAGACTGGTCAAAATCCTACTGTTAGATATTTCAAGATCTTTGGAAGCAAGTGTTATATAAAAAAAGAGATAAAGATATAGCAAAGTTTGATGCTAGGAGTGATGAAGGAATCTTTCTGGGTTATGCTACTAAAAGTAAGGCCTATCGGTGTTACAATAAGAGATTGAAGAAAATGGTTGAAAGTGAAAATGTTAAGGTTGATGAAGACTTTGGTGCACTATCCAAAACCTTTGGATATGATTCTAATGATCAAAATATCAGTACAAACAAAGGTCAAACTTCAAGTCAAGTCCAAATCATTCTGGTGAATCAAGAAAATCAAGAGGAAGGAGAAACTAGTGGAAGAACAGAAGAGAGATCAAAAGAGCCTAAAGTTGAAGAACATTCTAAGAAGACTTCGAGGTATGTAAGGTTGAATCATTCAGAGAATCAGATCATAGGTGATAAGAACAAAGGTGTCGAGACTAGGAGAAAGATTGCAGAAGAATATTGTTTGATTTCAAAGATTGAGCCTAACAATGTGAATGAAGCATGCAAAGATGAACATTGGGTTGAAGCAATGAAAGAGGAACGACAACAAATTGAAAAGAATGATACATGGATTCTTGTTCCCAGACCTAAGGATAAGAATGTAATTGGAACTAAATGGGCCTTTAAAAATAAACTGAATGAACAAGGTGAAGTGGTTAGAAACAAAGCAAGACTGGTATGTAAGGGATATTCATAGATGGAAGGTATTGATTTTGAAGAAACCTTTTCCCTTGTTGCTAGAATTGAAGTTGTGAGATTGTTTCTTGCTTATGCTGCTTACAAAGACTACAAAGTTTATCAAATAGATGTCAAGTCAACTTTTCTAAATGGTGAATTGGAAGAAGAGGTGTATGTTGAACAACCAGATGGATTCTAGTTGACTGATCAAGAAGATATGGTTTGCCAATTGAAGAAAGCATTGTATGGACTCAAACAAGCCCCTAGAGCATTGTATGCCAAGTTGGATAAGTACTTGGTGAAGCTTGGATTTAACAAAGGTACTGCTGATAGTAATCTGTATTTCAAGAATAATGATAAATATTTGATTGTGGAAGTTTTTGTTGATGATATCATATTTGGAGGAGATGATAGCTTGTGCATGAAGTTTGCTGATGAGATGCAAAATGAGTTTGAGATGTCAATGATTGGAGAGATGAAATTCTTCTTGGGATTGAAAATTACTCAGTTGGATAAAAGGATCTTTATATCTCAGTCCAAGTATGTGAAAGAATTGATGAAGATATTTGGTATGGAAGATTCAAAGCCAGTTGGTACACCCATGGTGACTCGATGCAAGTTGACAACTGATGATGATTCTCTGAAGGCAAATCAGACTAGATACAGATTAATGATTGGTGGATTGTTGTATTTGAATCAAACTAGGCCTAATATCATGAATGTTGTATGTATTGTTGCAAGATTTCAAGCCGATCCTAAAGAATCTCATGTGACTGGTGTGAAGAGGATTTTCAGATACTTGAAGGGGATAATTGATTTTGGTCTATGGTATCTTAAAGATGATGATCTTACTTTGAGTGCCTTTACTGATGTTGATTGGGTAGGAGATGTGAATGACAGGAAAAGTAATAGCGGTGGAGCACTTTTCTTGGGAAAAAAGCTAATTTCATGGTTAAGCAAAAAGAAAAATGTTATTTCTTTATCTACTGCAAAGGAAAAATACATTATTGTTGCTAATAATTGTACTCAAGGACTGTGGATGAAGTAGATGTTGAAGGATATCAGAGTTGTGTATGATGAGCCTATTGTTATATTTTGTGATAACTCAAGTGCTATTAACATTTCTAAGAATTTGGTGTTGCATTCCAAGACCAAGCATATATCTATCAAGTTTCACTTTTTGAGAGAGAAAGTAAGTGAACAGGAAGTCAGATTGGAGTATGTGCCTACTAAGGAGCATATTGTAGACATATTTACCAAGCTGTTGCCTAAGGATACTTTTGAGTATCTCAAAGGGAAGTTAGGGGTGATTACCCCTCCTAATCAGAACTAAGGATGCATTGATTTGCATCAATTCGTTCATGATCATATTTTGATCCAGATTGATGTTGTGGTTGTTGCTACTCAGGGGGAGTAGTCAGATGTTCAAATGTTCAAGTGTTCAGATATGTGGTTTAGAGCTTGTATAGAAGAGATCTTTGTCATTGATGTCAAAGGGGGAGAAGAATCATGTGAAAAATCTTTGTGGGGAGAAGAATTGAGGAGAGAAGAGTTAGAACCTAAGGAGGAGTAAGTGTAGTTGTGTTGATGGTATTTTTCACATCATGTGTTGCCATCAATGCCAAAGGGGGATATTTTTGGATGTTGTGGTGTGTTGTTGATATGCGGTTGTCATTGATGTCAACACTATTAGCATTGTTGCATTAGAAGCTGTATATGTCGAGGATATTGAGAAAATTGTAATAAGAAGTGCTATAGGTTGTCAGTGGTGAAGTGAAGTTCTTTCTGTCGGTGTGATTAGTACGTTGTTGTTAAGAGGTTGTGGACTAAAGGGTTTCTTTTTGAGTATATCTAGTCTATCCATGTGAAGATTTGATCAAGTTATGGAGATTTGTATTCTAACAGTTTTTCTATTACTTCAGTTTGTGTTTTTGAATGAAGATCATGTGATTTGAGTAAGTTCAGTTGTTGTAGATGCTTCTTTAGTGTTTCACGATGCTTATGGATGTTTCTAGCTCATTCTCTATCTGTGTTGCACATTTTCATTAATCGTTGTGCTCGTGATCCAAGATTTTTTCTTGCGTGTTCATGTTTTTCATGTTATTGGCCGACAAGGTGTTGAAGTGTGTTGTGGATCTTCGAGGAGTAATTAATTAAAGTGGTTCATGTTTGAGGATGTTATTTTCGGTCTTCACTATGTTGTGGCCAACCTTGGCTGATTCACATGATTAATCTTTATTTGATATGAGCTGACTGTTTGTATTCATTTTATTATTTCTTTGGAGCTGACTTATAGCGATGTAATTTCTTGTTGCGGATATATATAAGTGATTGTTTTATCATTTGGAAGTGTGCTAGAGTGTACAAGTGTGAAGTGTGTGAGTCTTGTGTGTGAATATTGAACGTCATTAGAAGAGGCGGAAACAAGAGAGTGAAAGAAGTGAAAGAAGTTTTTCATGTGCTTATCAGCTGTAACCCGGCATTTAGTAGATGTACTGTTTTCTTAGTTCAAGGAAATACGATGGATTTAATCCAGAACCTTTTGTAAAGACAATGTGTCTTCCTTTGTAATTGGCTTGATGAGCTATAGTGGTGTGCTTTCAGCCGTATTACATTCCCATTCATATTTTCTTATACTTTTAACCAAGGTATAATCTTGTGGAATGACAGCGTTGGTTTTCCCCTAACAGGGTTTCCATGTAAAAAAATATTGGTGTTATGTGTGCTTCTGATGTGTTGTTCATTTATGATTTCATGATTAATGATCAGATTTGAGAATAAGGTTAATAAGTTGAATAAGTTTGAAATTTGGTGACAATTGATTCACCCCTCCTCTCAATTTTCTACCCTTGAATTGCCAACAATACATATATACATTTATATTTATCTATATATATATATCAATTTGCAAACTTATTTTCCTATGTATAATAAAATAATTTATTCAACTTATCACAATAGGTAACATATTTCTTCTATGTAATCATGACATATATATACATATATCAGTTTGCAAACTTATTTTCCTGTGTAAAATAAAATAATTTATTCAACTTATCACAATAGGTAACATATTTATTCTATGTAATCGTGACTTTCTACTATCTAAAACTCTAATTTTGCTTATAGATATTCTTTAGTAGAAACCACAACTAACGACAATACATAATATCCCTATTTGAAACTATAAAGGTTTGCCCATATATTATGTTTATGACATATGTGCTCTACAACAAGACTCTTTATCTCTTTCAAACCAATGCTTCTTCATTCTTCCCTAAGAAGAATGAATAATAAACAACAAAAATCCTTTCTTAAGCTACAAACCATACCCATAACTAGTGCTCATTATTAATTCCAAACTAAAACTTTATGTGCACCCATATTATGCCTCATTGCAAGCATTTATAGCATGTTATTAAGGCAACAATATTACCTATATTGGAGGATTTAGCCTCACACAGGTGTTAAAATACTTTTATCTTATTTACTTTCCATTATATGCATTTATAAGTATGCTAACAACTACTCATCTATCATGGCTTCTTTCCAACAAGCCGTTGGTTTTTAAAACACCCAAAGCAATATAATATATATATTTATGTATTTATTAACATGAAAAAATATGTATATATACATATATGTTTATTTATTTGTTCTCCCTATATTCATGTATATATATATCACGTATATATATTTATATTTATATTTTCCTTTTAAAATTCATTTAAATAATTTAATCAAACAAATATTTATTGATAATATAGGTAAAATATAAAAATGATAATGAGACAATATCTATATATATCGCCTTTTTAATTATGAAAGACAAGGCCAAGGACTATATTGATTTAAGCATATTCTTATGACTCAACCATGCTTGAAATGTCACAAAATAAACTCAATGACAATACTGGGGTTACTCACCTTGATTTGATGCAAAATCCTACATGATTGTGTGCTCAACTCAATTGAAATTACTTGTTTATTTACCCATGTCTATACTCTTCTCTTTGGTGATACTCTCCCTCTCCCTCTAGGAGGGTAAAATCTGATCTTACATTCAACTTAAAAACTAATAACAAAGTTATTCTGTTATTAGTCACAACATAATAATCATTGATTAAAGATAATAATCACTAAAATCGAAACATATTGCATTACATTATAATTTAATCAAATATCATCTATTAAATAATCATCCCCTAATGTCAAAAACATATTTTTAACATAAAATTTAAAATTAATTACAAATCAAAATTTGGGGTGTAACATATCTCCCCGCATAAGGATCATCATCCTTGATGATTTAGTGTATCATAATAAGATCATAAAACAAGTTTTTTTAGCTATTAGAAATCAATAAATAAATGATGAAACTTCTGATAAAATTCATTGCAATCCTCTCAAGTAGCATTATCTTCTGCATACTAGTCCTACTGGACCTTGCACCAAGTAACCTCTCTATTACGCAAGCTGAGCTTGCGTACTTCGAGCACCTTGAGAGGCTCGATTGTTACCACTCTTGGATTTTGTATTCATAGTGCAATCCAGACAAGTATATGATTAAAACTAGTTATATACTTCTTAAGATATGAAACATGAAACATATTATGCATCTAAAAAAAAGATGGAGGTAGAGCGATTCTATAGGCAATCAAGTTAATCACTTCGAGAACTTCGAAGGGACCCACAAATCTAGGATCTAGTTTGGATGACTTTCCAAACTTTGTGAAACTCTTTAGAGGTTTGACCCTCAAAAGTAATTTTTCTCCCACTGAGAATTGTCTTGGTGTACGCTTAGCATCATCATAAATTTTTTGTCTATCATTTTCTTCTACCAATATTTTCCTAATCAACTTGATTTTCTCCTCCATTTCTAATAGCATTTCTGGATAAAGGTTTATCCTATCTTGTAGCTTATCCTAGCTTATAGGAGTTTGGAACTTTCTTTTGTATAATACTTCAAATTAAACCACTTTTATTGTAAAATAATAGGATTTATTGTATGCAAATTCCATAAGTGTAAGATAGTCTTCCCACTTGTATTATTAGTCCATGCAATACATCCTTAACAAATCTTCAAGAACTTGGTTTACCCTTTTTTTCTGATAATATGTCTGAGGGTGATAGGCTGAGCTTATATTGAGTTGAGTTCCAAGTAAAGAAAATAAGTTTTTCCAAAACCTTGATGTCATGCGTGCATCCCTATCTAAGTTGATCTTCTCAAGAACTCCATGCAATCTAAACCATTCATGGACAAACTTATGAGCTATTACTGATGCTCGATTTGTTAGATTCCAAAGTATAAAATGAGCTACCTTGGTGAGTCTATCTATCACTACTAAAATAACATTATGCCTATTTTGTGACATAAGAAGACCTTGCACAAAGTCCATACTAATAGCTTGTCATTTCCACTCAAGAATTTCATGAGGATATAGAAGTCCTGGTAGGTGCTGTTTGGCCTTCACTCTTTGGAATTCTAGACATTGTGCTATAAATATTGCAACACCATTGTTCATTCCTTTCTAGAAGTAAAGCGGTTTTACATCCTAGCTAGGATTTTTGTCACTCTCGGTTGTCCTAAATATTGTGCAGAATGAGCCTCTTTCCACACAAGATTTCTTAGCTTGTTAGAGTTTAGAACATACATTCTTCCCTTGAAACTTAAAAGTCCATTTGGTTCAAAATAGAATCCATTATACCTCGAATCTTAAGGATTGATTGGGAGAGCTTGCTTAACTTTCTCATAATACTCATCTCCCATAGACTTTTATAAAAAAATGGCTTTAAAATATGAAAGAATATAGACCATTAAGGTAATGTTTCTCCTCTGACTCAAAGCATCTGCTACTCAATTTTCTTTTCCCTTGATAGAACTTAACTCAAAATCGTAGTCAAATATAAACTCCAACCATCTTCTTTGTTGAGAATTGAGATGAGGTTGGGAGAATAAGTACTTAAGACCTTGATGGTATGAATTAAGCTCAAAAGGATTTCCTAGCAAATAATGTCGCCACATTTGCAAAGCATGAACAATCACCGCCAATTCAAGATCATGAGGAGCATAATTATGCTCATATGATATTAACTTCCTTGAGTCATAGGCTATAACTTTTCATTCTTGCATAATTACTCCATCTAATCCTTCTCTTGAAGCATCAACGATTGCTACAAACTAGTCTTCTAGATTAGGAACTTTTGATATTAACTTCTCTTTAATTTGATCGAATGCCTCCTGGTATTTTTATGACCAGTCAAAACATTTTCCTTTTCTTTGCAGAGAAGTGATAGGGTGAGTGATTCTAGAAAATTTTGACACAAAGTTTCTATAGTAGCTTTCTTATCCCATAAAACTACACACTTCATGCACATTTTTCAGTGTTGGCCATTCAAGAATGGCTTTGATCTTCAATGGATCTATTGCAATTCCTTTTGCTGAAATTACATGACCAAAATATTATAATTTTTTGAAAGAGCGTACATTTAAAAAGTTTCCCATACAATTTTTCTCTCAGGAATTGTAGAACAAACTACAGGTGTTAGAAATGTTCCTCCTCGTTCTTATAATATATAAGAATGTTATCTAAAAATACCAAAACAAATCTATCCAGATAATGTTTGAAGACACAATTCATCAAATTCATGAATGGTGTTGGGGCATTTGTCAATCCAAAAGGTAATATCTAGTGAATTCATAGTGCTCATACCTTGTTTTAAAAGTTTTTTTTGTGAATATATTCTTCTTTCAACCTTAACAAATGATATCCAAATTATAGATCGATCTTAGAGAATACTGTTGCTCCATACATTTGATAAAAAAAATCATCAATATGTGTTAAAATATATTTATTCTTTATCATTTCCTTATTAAGCGTGTGATAATCTATGCATAAGTCAAAGTACCATCCTTCTTTTTAACAAAGATTATTGGTGCTTGCCAGGGTGAAATACTGGGTCTAGTCAACCCTTTAGACAATAGCTCTTTCAACTGAGCCTTTAGTTCCATCAATTCCTTAGTGGTCATACGGTATGGTGCTTTTAAAATTGGTTCTAAACCAGGAATTATATCAACGGAGAAATCAAAAGCTCTTTTTAGGGGTAATCCAGGAAGTTCATTTGGTAAAACATCCTAAAAATCTTGAAGAAAAGGGTAGTTCTCCATAGCAGGTTCTCTTTGATCCTGAAGATATTCTTCTTTTATTCCTTGGAGTTTTTGAGACTCACAATATATTAGGTAATCTTGGAATATAATCTCCTTGAGTTCTTTTAACTCATCCATCTTGACTATGAAGATTTGGTCCACCCTTTTTGCTTGGGCCTTTAGAATTGCATGGTAGATATTTGTCTTATCTTAACTTCTCTTGGAGTGCCTTGAAGAAAGACCTTGTTTCCTAGGTCATCTAGACATTCCACTATTTGTGCAAACCAATCTACCTTTGCCCTATGCCTCCACAAATAATTTATTTCTAAGGCAACATCATAGGAACCTAAAAGTGCTACATATAGGTTCACCTTAGTTGAAAAACTCGAAAGGTTAACTCTGGCTTCAAATAGACATTGCTCTACCTAAGATTTTGTTTCATTAGCATACTCAATTGACTAGGGTTTTTCCATAAATCCAAATCTTCTGGGTGCAATAAAAATTTATATTGCACCAATATCAATCAAAATTGAAATAGGAACTCCAAACAATGTACCTATTGTTTTAATAGGAGTAATTTGGTACTCTAATTGCCAATTATCCAAAGCTGCATGGATCCTTTGCTAGAAGGTTGCTTGTTGGGTGGGTAATGGGTTTTCTCAATGCTAAGCTGCTTGATTCTTGTTCAAGAATTGGTTCACATAATGATCACCTCCATAAGAGAAACATCCTCCAAGACGTCCTCGCCTTTCAAAAGGTTTTCTTGAATTATCTCCATTCCTCCTAGAATTATTGTTGTTTTTCTTCTCATTCTTGGGATCATTTCCATTATTCATGAATCCCTTATACTTTTTCCTCATAGCTTCCTTCTTATCATTCCTCTTTTTAAAATATTGGGAAGACTGTGACCAATTGTACTTACAATTCTTCTCATGATAGGTGGAGATGGACTATAGTTTTTTCTCTTGCTTAATAGCTTTCTCAAATACTTGATCCATTATTGTTGGACCATGAACATCAACTTCTCCTCCTATCTGACCATTCAACCCCATGATGAATTTTCTAATTCTGAATCTTTC
>VDFB02054382.1:0-14681 GCA_007258455.2 Sequoia sempervirens | reverse complement strand
TGTCATTGCGCCATATCACCTGAGGGTCAGAGCTCGAATCTCAAGTTTGCTAGTGGAGGTGTGTGAAAATGACTTGAAAGTGACCCTTCGGGCCCCTTTTAAGCCTAAAAATGAGGGTTTTTTAACCCTAAATAGCTGTCCTGCTAGGGTTTTGCACCCCCGAACCTGTTTTCATCCATTTGAGGCTTGCTTTTTCATCATTTTATTGCGTTTAGACACATTTTTAGCCTCTCGGACCCCTTCCAAACCTCTCGGGCACTTTGTCACCCTTTTTCGCGAGATCACCCAAAAAATGGAAATTTTCATCCGATCTCTCGAGGGGGCATTATAATGGCATGTTTTCTCTCGCCATGTAGCAGTGGGGCAAGTTTTTAAATATCAATTTTTTTTTTGGCTTTGATCGAGACCATTTATTCTTTGAACCAACGCAACGAGTGCATTGCTTCAAAGAGGGGCAAAATGTAGACATCGAAAATATAGATTGACATCATGCATTGATCCCTACTTACTAACATTGTTTCTTCTTAAATCATCCCCTGTCTAACCATTTAATCAAATTCCCTTATTTGATTAAATTCATCAATAATCCTCTCTTGATTAAATAAATCACTTTATCTGAATCAAGTCATTTCTCTTGTTAATTAAATCAATCTATTTGATCTAATTATCCCTATTTAATTAAATAATCAATTTATTTGATTAAATCTCTAAAGTCTGTCCATTAAATTAAAACCTTATTTGATTTAATCTAACACCATCCCTTTTAATTAAATAAATCAAAATCCTTATTTAATTAGCCTCTTATCATATTCCTCTCTTATTTGATTTAAATAAATCCATAAATCTAAGTCAAATAAGTCACATCATCTAATCTCATGTTAAATTAATTAACCCTTGATTAATTTAACCTCATCTCATGTCACATCCTCTAGATAATGCAAGTTGCACATGAAAATAGATTTAATTCATTTATTAAATCTCTATTTTCCTCACAAGGCATCTTTTGGAATATTCTCTCAATTTGAATTCAAAAATTCCAAGTCAACATGTACATCCAACAAGGCAATAACTTCCTCTTACATGTCCTTTTCCTTGAGCCAAGTGGCATTTATTGCATTTTCCCTTCCCTCTTACATGTCATTTCAACAAATTTGAATTTCAAATATTGGCATTTATTGGCACAAACCCCAAATCTTGCACAACCATCATCCATTCATAGCTTTACAAGTGGCACCATATCATTGGATGAATAAACCCCATTATCGCTTCAAATTTGACATTCATCCATCTTGAAATCCTATAAATGAAGAGCTCCTCTCCTCATTTCATCATCCATAAACATTGCAAAGTTACCATGCTAAAATACTTAGCCATTCTCATCCATCATTTGAATTCTTAGCTAGGATTTTTGCAGATTTGGCTTGAAGTTCTCATCTTTCATCAAAAGTGGATTAATATCATCTTCAACATATCAAGATTGCATCATAGGAATTGGGAAAGGGCCAATTTTCACATCAAATTGGCACCAATTCCCCCATGGGATCATGAGTTTGTATATTTAAATTAGGATTCAATCTACTTTGTCATTTATATTGTGTTCTTCATTTATTTTTTCCTATTTTGAACTTGTAAATGGATTTCATGGGGAACTTTGTTTTAGCTTTGCATTTCCTTGTTTAACTCTGGGTTATTCATGTTGTTTTGTAGGCACTAGGAAAAGGGTTCGCGACCGCTATCATAGGAGGCAACTACATTGGAATAAGTATGCTGAAAATTGGTGTGTAACTTCTTAGCTTTATATTGTTGCTTTTGCTTTGTTATGATTGGGCATAGGGGTCTTGTATATCTTGAGATCTTGGTTTCCAACTGGTACCTCAACAGATATGGTGTTGTTCTCTATGAGATCTTGGATGATATTCTTGAGTTTCATGCAGTTTTTCGTTTTATGTCCTTTGATTTTATGAAAGTCATAAAGATCATCCTTATTGTACCAGGATGGCTTTTCTTGTGGTTCTTGGTAGTTTTCAAAATTAGGAAGTGTTATCAAATTTGACTTTACCAATTTCTTCATGATTGTCTTGATAGGTTTCGATAACTATGTGTACTTGCGTTTAGGATAGTTGTTCCTGTTATCAGTTTACCTTGGTTGCACGTTGGTATTATTGATCTGATTGTTTTGAGGAAGTACCATTTGTTGCACAGTTGGTTGAATGTTAGCAACTTGATTTTTATTGGGTCTAGAAGTACTTAGTATGACCTTAGCATCTACCACACCATCATTTGTTACATTTTTGTTCTTAGCCCATACATGAGGTTTCTTGTTCGAATTGGTTGAAGGACGATTGTCTTTGTAAGATTAAGTATTTCCTTGTGAGATTAGAGCTCGTTCAATGTTAAGGGCTCTTGGAATAAGCTCGTCATATGATGTGATGCATTGCATTTTCAAGTGGAATGATAGATTTGGATCAAGGTTGGCTATAATGATTCCCACTTGTTGTTTGTTAGGAAGAGGCCACTTGCTTTTACTAGCTCTTTTTCTCCATCGTTGTAAGAAATTAGCAATTTTTTCTCTTGGATTTTGTTTGAGAGTGTACAACTCTTCTAGACTAATGTCCATGTCAAGATTGAAGGAGAAGCGATCAATGAATTTTTCAGTGATTTCTTGAAAAATTTTGATACCAGGAGGCAAATGAGAGAACCAATCCATAATAGTACCTATTAAACTTCAAAGGAAGAGGCACATTAGATATGAATCATTGTAAGCCACTTCCATGCACATGATGTTTTAAGTTCTTTGATATGATCAACGAGACTTCCTCTCCCTCTATATTTGTCAAACTTGAGGATTTCAAAACTAGGAGGGAATGGTATCATTTCTATGTTTCGATCAAATGGGTAAGGACACAAGTTTCGTGGATGAGGATTCTTTGTCTTTCCCATGCGAAGGTCCTGCATTTCTTGTGAAAGTGCTTTCAATTATGATGCTAGATAATCTTGTGGATTGGGTGGAGGAACATATCGTGGGATGAGAGATGAATTAAATGAAGTGTATGAAGGTGTGAGATTTTGTGAAAATGATGAATATGTTCCTGGTGCATTTGGATTGATGATGTTCATATGAGGAAAATAGGAACCTTGTTGCTATTTTTGGGCGTATTGTTGGGCTAGTAAGGCTTGCTATTGAGCTTGCTATTATTGTTGCGCCACTAGGGATTGTTGTTGGGCCTACTATTGTTGCTATGCTAATAAAGTTGCTTGTCATGCTTGTTGTGTTGCTAAGGCTGCTTCTTGAGCTTGTTGGGAAATGACCGCTTAATGTTGTTGTTGTTATTATTGTTGTGCTAGGGTTGCTTGTTGAGCTTGATATTGTTGGTGTGCTAATATTGCTTGTTGAGCTTGATATTTTTGTTATGTTAAGGTTGCTTGTTGAGATGCAAAGGCTGCTTGTTGTGCTAAAGTTGCTTATTGTTGTTGTACGACTTGATAATTTTGTTGGGCTTGCTATAAATCTAAGGCATGTGCTTGTAATGTGGGATCAGGTGGTTGTTGAGACATCTATGAAGGAATAGGGACATTGATGTTTCAAGTGGCTAGCGAATTGCTGGTGAAAGGTGGAGGATTCCCTTGATTTAACATTCCTTGCAATATTGTGTTATGAGGTGGAGGAATGTATGTTTGAGGCCCAAATTGATTTGGCATAAAAAAAGGGAGTCGTTGGAAAAGATGATGTCATTAAATTTTGCAATGGAAATGACACACTAGGACCTTGAGTTCACTTAATTAAAAGATTGCCTTGTCCTATGTTTTGAGGATTGTCTTGTGCAAAAGATGTAAACAAAGGGTTCGTGATCAAGGTACTCCTAGGATTGATAGAATTTGTAACCAAGGGATTGATTTGAGGTGGATTGATAGGGGATGATGTTGTAATGGTAGATGGAATGGATGAACCCACTAGAGGGTTAGATAAAGATGTCCCTATTTGCGTTGAGGGTTGATTTTGTGATATGGTATTGACATGCCCCAGTGTGTTGTTTTGAGATTTTTGGTCTATATCACTCTGTGTGATGGTAGTAATACTTGTGGTACTCATGGGTGTGGATGAAGAAGAGTTTCCCTGAAATGTTGAAGTGGTGGTGGAATAGTGAAGTTCAAGTAGAGTGTGTAGCTTTTTTGGATCTTCGAGAATGGGAGGAGCACCAAAGGTAGGTGTCCAAATGGTGGTGGGAGGTGGAGGATTAGTTTCAAGAGTACCCACAAGTGTACTACTTTTAGATGGTAAGGTGTGACCAAAATATTTAGCAAGGTTGGTTCCAAGACTAGGTATGTGCGTTTGACTTAGCCCTTGTGATGGAGTTGTGAAATCTCGTGTTAAACTCTGTGCTACAAATGTCGAGGAGATAGGAGCTACACTTCCAAAATGTTGATTTTCTAAAAGTTCTTCTCTCGTAAGCTTAAATGGGTTATTCATGATGTCTTCAATTTTGTATGGTCCTGAAGGAGATGATGGTTGTTGTGATGGTGTAACATGACTTCTAGGATACAATTCTAAAGGATTTGGATCACTTGAGGTAAATGTAACTTTTTCTTTCTCCATGATTCTCTTGTGTTGTGATCTCCTCTTTACCATAAATTTGGTGTCAGCTATGGGAGAGTTGTTTTCAGTTTTGTAATGTTTGAACTCTCTAGTTGACTCAAACCTAGGTAAAAGGGACACTCTAAGTCTTTTGGGAGCAATGAAGATAATGTGGGATGAAAATATGGGTGATGTGGGAAGTGATCTTTGCAAACGTTTTGGGACAAAACTTTTGACTTAAATTTGATGTTTTGATGTTGGAATAAAGGATGCTAATGAACTTAGAAGTGTTTAGGGTAGACTTGTGGCCTTCAAGATAAACTAGTTCAAAGATGATAACTATCTCAACTAAGTGCATGGAAAAGGATACATTTCACATACAAAATAGCTAAAGTAGCAAGTTGGTTTGATGTTTAAGTCCCAAAGTGTTGGTGTATTTTGAAATTTTGCAAAGATAGATGAGGCGAATGATGAAATTTGATGAAGGGGTGAGTGAAATGTTGGACCCAATATTGACCTAAAGAGAACATTTTGTTTTGAAAAGGTAATGAGAATGATGCTAGACCTCTAAAATGTTCAAATCCTAAAGACTCTATGATTTAGAAAAGTTTTTGATCTTCAAGAAGATGAGGGTTCTAGCTCATAAAGAATGTGTACATGTCAGGATATTTTCTCAATGTTCGTTCATAAAAGTTTATCAACAACTTTTTTTTGTTTTCGTAGAGTGCCTCAATGTGGTTGTTGATTTCTTTTGCACTACAATGTCTAAGTTTATGGTGACAACCAGTTGACCTTTGTTTAGGGATCCTTACTTTGCATGAGATCATCTAGTAAAGTGAATCTTTGTTTCAAAAAGATTGAGGTAGTGAAGATGATGCAAAACCTCTAAAATGTTCAAATCCTAGAAAATGAGAGGATGAAGGGGAATGTTTAAACTTGTTTGAGCTCTCCTAGCTCAAGCATAAAATTTTCTCAACAAAGTGTAATGGTTGCAGTAAAATATGGATGCCCACTTTTGACTATACTTTTTTTGACAATTCCTACATCTAAAATGGAGTGTTGGAGACTTTACCCTATGGATTTTGATTGTTTGATGAATCATTTAGAGGAGTTGAGTATCATGAAAAAGACCAGGATTTTGACTCCAAAAGAATGCATAAAATTCCAGACTATACCTTGGAGCGTGTCTATAAAAGTTTTGTACCAATTTGTTTATGTTTTTGTGAATTGCTCAAAGGTGTTTCTTAAGAGCTTTTGGAGTAAAATGCCTAAGTCTAAAATGAGGACCTGTAGATCTTGGCTTAGGGATCCTGATTTTTTGTGAGATCATGTGGAAACAGTTTAAGTTTATGGAAGAAAGGAAGATATTTATTGCCACATGGGTGGTGGTAATAGGGGCCTTCTAGCCTCAATATCAGTGTGTTCCTCTTCTTCATCTAGAATGGTTGTTGTGTTTCTCCACTATGTATTTGTTTCCTTGTTTTCAAAAGTGAAGGTTCTTAAACTACTAATGAGATTTGTTTGTTCACCGTTTATGAGTTCAAAGTTTGGTTGAATTATAGCACCTGGAAGATCAGGTTGTTCAAGGGGAGCAATCAGTCTCCAAATTGTCATGTGGGGCTCATTTGTCAATTTATCTTTGCTTAAATGAATTGTTTTTACCAAAAACACTCGTCTTTGATTATGTTTCCAAACTAGAAGTTTATGTCAAAAACATCATAACTTTCACAATGTCCATTTCATGAAAATCATGAGGTTAAAGCCATAATTTCCTATGTTTTCTTTGGTAAATATGGGTTTGAGATTAATGTCAAGATATTTAGAAATCGCTAAGGATAAATCCTTAGGACAAGCAGTAATATCAAGGCTAACTCAAGAAGTCCATATTTAAGCCCAAAGTGTTTGAAATTTGGATAGTGAATGTTTGTTTTTGGATCATTTTGAAATCAAGCAAAGTGTTAAATTGACTCACAATCATTACAACCCTAGGATAGAAATGGATATATTTGTTGAATTCCCACTTGGATTTCTCCAGCTACACTTATTTAGAGTGGATGATTAGAAGATTGACCACACTGGCTCCCCTCCACGAAACTCACTTCTATAGGTTAGCCAAGCTTCAAGTTCTCATGAATCTCCCATGACAAACTCTTCATCTCTACTAAGAACTGCAAATATGTGGGATGACTTCAGAGGTCCAACCTCTTGACATCAACAAATATTAGGGATTTTTGGCTTCTACATAAAGGTTTGTAATAAGGGCATCCAGTTTAGGGGGTGCAATGATAAAATCCTTGTGAGAGGTCTCCCAACCCTTAGAACAAGGGATTTATGCATTATAAAGATACTGGGGGAGAGCTATCATGTACTACTTCCCATATTTAATGATTTTCATCATAACCACAAATTTATATAGCAGTTTGGAAGAGCTTGGATTATGCTCATTACCGCTTGAGTCGTTCCCTTGGGACGAGTACTTTTTCCCACCAAGGTAGGCCCTTTAAAGGTGAAAAATAGTAAGTAAATCTGTAGTTCGATCATCTTTTCTTGCATGCACAAAGAGAAAACACACACTATGCCTTTTCTCACACTAGCATGATTGTTCATTTTGAAACCCAAATTGAAAGATGTGGGTGATTTTTCAAAGTGTTAGAGAATGTTTTTATTTCTCAAGATCACCAAATGGCACGAGAGAATTGCATACGCATTCACTAGCAAAGTTGAAAACCAAAAAACAAAATAAACAGTTGTCAATTTTATCCTTTAAAGCAATAATGAGTTAATTTTAAGCACCATTTGAAAGATGAGTTTTCCTTGTTCAATTTTAAGCCCAATTGAAAGATATGATGTGAGGGTTCAATTTTATCCAACTTTGAACATTCATTTTAAACCCAATTGAAAACTAGTGTGTTGCCTAAAACTGGAAGTAAAAAAGCATGAAATTGGGTTATAATTGCTTGAAAGTGTTAAATGCTTGTTAGAATTATAGAATGTTAAGATAGAAGAGAAGTTCTTCAATTTCACTCCATGCCTTTAAACCCTGCAAAACCCTATTAGTATAACAATGAAAACATAGTCAAACATCCATCAATGATTAGATAATCCAAAGAAATTAAGTCACATGTCAAAAAAACTAACATAAAGTTTCTTACCTTGGTTTAGCATCGTTGAACACGATAGTGTCGCAGTTTGCGATTTGGGTGTCACTCTGGTGAAAACGAGTGTCGCTTTGCAGCAAGACCAATGAGCATGATTCTGTCGCTATTTTGATGGGTGTCGTTGCTAACGAATATGGGTTGTTTGAAATTTGAAAGCATCGGTCTGGTGAGTTTGGCGTCATCATTTTGTTTCATGATACCTTCAAATTAAATGTTCGCTATATTTAAAATCGACATCCTGACCAATTAAATACGTTGATGTTTCAAACTTCACGAGCATCGCTATGGCGGCGCTATTGAAATAGCATCATTGTTTGTGGTTTGAGCATCACTGCAACCTACAAAACAACATGAACATGTATTTTAAGCTAAAAAACAACTAAATGATCGGTTTTCCCTCCTTCTAACACACCAAAATGTCCATGCGAGGATATCGATATGGGTCGAATTACGCTTGATCCATGAAGAATCAAAGCATAATGGAGCCACCAATACTCAAATCTCAACAAGATCGATCAAACAAGATTAAAACTAAATATTTCATCAAACCCTAACATACTAAATTATGAAATCTATCAAAACATCCATTCTAATCCATTCAAAATTTATCTTGTTGTGAAATTGGTGTCGCTTTGATGTGGACTGACGACCCTTTCCCAATCTCGTGATTAATGAGCTTTTTTCAGTTGATTCTATGGAAGAGAATCAATGAAACCATGGTGTTTGATGTATGAAAACATGAATTATGCTAAAATGAACATGGTGCAAGCTAAGTTACCATGATTTTATGCTATAATAATCTAATTATGCAATTGCTACACTAATCTAAGCTAATCTAAGCTAAAATGATGCTAAAAGATGGATGCATGGAATACATTAATGGATGCTCTAAGCTATTATGCAATGAAAATGAACTAAAACAAGCTAAAAGTGGTAAAGATGTAATTGGTATGTGAGTGAATTTAACAACATAAGTTTGCAATAAAGATGGATCCATTTTGTCTCCAAATGGTGATCTATTTATAGGAGGCAAATGAGGAATGGATGGCTGAGATCAAAAAGCTTAATCAACGGTTCAAGATGAAGGGGATGAGAGGCATGGATCATGGATTCTCATCAATGGATGATAATGCATGATGAAAGTTAATCAAAGGCTCACACTTGCCTCAAACAAACACGCTTTTTACCTACTCACATAGGTCAAAGGTAACTTTCCAAAGAGGTTAAAGGGTTTAGCTTGTTGAAGAAGCCAAGTGAGTTGATTGGAGGAGAGGGAATATTCCATTTGGATGAGGAAAAAGGTTAATTTTAAAATTAAAACAAAGTTTTAATTGTGCAAAAAGGATAAAGAATATTCCATGGGAATATTCCTTTTGATTAGAAGAAAATTAGTTTAATTACTAATTAAGCAAGGTTTAATTTATGAAATTAGGGGATTAGAGGAATTAAATGATATTTATTAAATTAGATGATTTAATAAATAGGGAAGAAATTGAAATGATATTTAATTAAATAACTTAGGGTTGTTATTTAATTAAATAAGATGACAGGAGATTAAATTAAATATTTTGATTTATTTAATTTAATTAGATGAAAGTGTTAGTCTGAAAATAGATGAATTAACCCAATTTAATTAATTAGGCCAATAAGGTAAGAAAATGATGCAATTAATTAATTAGCTGACTAATTAAATTGATTAGAGAGAAAGGATGGATTATAAGAAATGATGTTAATAAATCGATTCAAATGTATGACAACGATTAGGACATTTTTAGGTGTCTACAATTCGTTCTATTCATGTTGATCCTCATTACTTCAAGGAACCTCTAAAGTTTAATCTTGATAGATGGGAGGTATGCTTGATATTCATATAAAAATTACTTTTTAAGATATTCAATGGACTAGATTGACTAGTGATAAGTTATAAGATATTGCATAATTGAGCACACAAGTTTTAGATTATTGAAATATCACATGTTTATTTGAATTTATTATGTGATTATTAATATTTACAATCTCTTTTCTTTGTTTAGGTGGGAGCTAGTAAACCCAAATGAAGTTATAAGGTATATGCCAAATCCAAGACTAGTAGATGGTACTAAATTATTCATTTGAATTTAACCTCATCACGAGCACTTATGATGTAGACATTATAAAAGTGTGTGTCAAGCTTAGAGAGGGAATTTCAAATTATTTATTTGAAGTTAACTTCATCATGAGCACATATGATGTAGACATTATAAGAGCATCTAGAATGTATGAGTGAAATTGTAAAAGATCTATGGGAAGGGAGTACCTAAGGCATCTTTGAATCCTATTTTTTAGTTATTGTAAGAGAATATTATAAGTTGAGTTTGTGTGCATGAAAATGGGGCACATTGATTGAATATTTGATTTACTTGGGGTGTTACAATTCACATAGGTTTATTTTTTCTCATGATTTTGTATTACCACTTGATAGTTTTGAGAAAGCATTGTGCCTACAAATACAAGCACTTGGGTTTCATATTGGTGTATGAAGCATATTAGACAATTGTAGCACACACATAGGAATTAGGACTGCCAAATAAATCTCATTTTATTGTAAAATTCATATTATTAATATAGTGAGTGTAATAACCATTGATGGTTTCCAATCATTATTTTTCTTCTTTTATTATCTCCCTATTATAACTAGCACCACTTGACTAACTTATTATAAAACTTCATTTACGAAAACAAATTAACCTAATGATTATATATAAATATCATTATAGCATACCATCTATTCACATAAACATTTAATAAGTTCAATTTGTAAAAAAAAAATGCATAATGTCAAAAAATCATAAAAATAATCACATTTACAAGTAATAGAAGCATGTATGACTTGTTAGATGTTGTTCAAGTAACATGAATTAACTCAAGTACCCCATAAGTTCTTCACACATTTTTTCTAAATGAATAGTAACTACAAGGACATACAAGGAACAAGGTACATAAAAAATTCATTAATACAACATCACTATGATGGGTCCAAGAAATGGGGTCTCATGGTGATGGACCCCATTTCTTGGACCCATTTTTTCAAACAGCCCACTACCTTGCTAATTTCATAGTGATGTATCAAATTGCTTCTAGTGTTGACCAAGCTATGTTCCTGTAATATTCACTTGATATTATTTATAAACCATTTGATTCTTCCCTCCTTTGTTCCACATATAGATATAATCTTACAAATGAATCACGAAATATTTTCATATTCCTCTGACTATAATATTCACTTGATGGAAAAAGTGTCGCATGCAGTGCAAAGTTGCAAAAGGGTGCAACTTTTATTCTGCAACTCGTACAATCAAACAGATAGTTCCAAAGTGTCCTCATGGGTGAATTTAGGCTAGGAATGGTCCTTTTTCATACCTAAACACGTTCAATCGGTACGAGCTACGTTCATGTGACGTAATCCCTTAAGAGTCCAAATTGCAAAAGGGAAACAATCTTTGACAACCTATTACTCGAAGATTGTATCACTTATGGGAATTTCATCTAAGGCATTAGGATCATGTAGGGCCCCTCTACAATAATCTCTCTCAATTTTTGTTATCTGAGTCATTTTTTTGTGGTGTCGGTTTTTACTTGATGGAAAAAGTGTCAAATGCAAACAGCGTGAGTTACCACAAAGTTAATCCCAACTTTAAGTTCTACAACTTCGATGCGACCAAACAAACTATTCCAACTCATTCGGATGGGTATGTTTACGCTAAGCATGGTCCTCTTTTGCACCTAAACATGCCCAATCACTCTGATCTACATTCAACAGACTCAATCCCTTAAGAGTCCAAAGTGTAAAATGACTACAATCTTTGACAGGCTATTACTCAAAAACTGTGACACTTAAAAACTCTGTCTAAAGCCACAGGATTGTGTTGGTCCCACTAGTATAGAAACAACAATAAACTACTGAGAAAACTACTAAAAACTTCTTATAAATTACTACAGTTTGTCACATGACCATTAGTAGTTTATTGCTAGTCATATATAATGCAACTAGACAAACCATTTTTAGTCATTTATTGGTTGTTTTGATTGATCAATTTGGTAGAATATTTAGTCATTGATTTATTCATTCATTGCTATGATATGGTTACTTATTTAGTCACTTTTTTTCCACTGATATATTTAGTCGTTGATTTAGTTATTGATTGCTATAATTTGGTCACTTATTTAGTCATTTTTTATTCATTGATATATTTAACTGGTCACTTATTTAGTTGTTGATTTATTCATTGGTTGCTATAATTTGGTCACTTATTTAGTCATTTTTTAATTCACTGATATATTTAGTCATTGATTATTGTTAACTAGTCACTTATTTAGTCATTTTTATTCGCTGATTTTTGTGCATTGGTAGTGTATTTAGTCATTTTTATTCACTGATTTCACTAGTCATATATCTAGTCATATTTATTCACTATTCATTGATTTCTATCAATTGGTAGTATATTTAGTCAATTTAATTATTAATTGATGTCAATTAGTAATATATTTAGTCATTTTAATTGATTGATATTTGAGGATTTAAGCATAAAACATAGAAATACACATCAATCATCAATTGCACACAATAAGACAACCATTGAGAAGGAAAAATTAGTAAACTTTATTAATAAAAGAAAGGTTTTCTAGTTACAACTTACAAATAGAGTATTACAATTGTTATTTTCAGTCACAAGACAAAATTCAAGTTACAATATTGCACAAAAATGACCACAAGAAAGAAACTTCTCCAAAAAACTTCTACAATGATGGAAACGCATGCTTGAAGCCCTTCAATACGAGCACATGCCCCTTAAATCTCTTAAAACTTCTACAACATGGGAAATCTTCTTGGACCAAGTTGTAACGTGTAGAATCCAAGAAGAAGAGTGTTGATTGTGTCCCATATATGAAGATATCTCCTTCAATGCAGTCAACAATAACCTAGCTAAAATCTTTCCTCCTTTATATGCAATATGCTATCTGATATGAGCAATAGGGTGCTACCTTTTCCACAATGAATGAAGTTGTGCCTCAATACACCCAACAAAATTACTATTAATCTCAATTCAGAAAGAATAAAAGTGCATTGTATATTGCAAGTTTACAAAAGTCCAAACACAATAGAAAGATAAAATCAATTAAAAAATTGTAGCCTTGTCAAAAAATGCCTTAAATAGAGTGTTCAACATAGGCCTGAAATATGCATATTGAACCCTTGATTTCATAACCTTGTTCAAATTTTAATAAATGTGATATGCTCATATTATAGAATGAAGGCTATCAACACTAACTAGACTAGAACAACATTATCAACAAAAATTTCCTAGAAACCAAGCCCAAGAATGCCATCAGACTTAGTTAGACAAAAAAAATGTTAACCCTGTTCATGTGTTGTCTCAGTAAATACCTACACCATGGAAGAATCCATTTGTACATAAATTCCAAATTAAGTTGATGAGAAAATATATTTGATATCCAACTAGGAAGCCTTAACATCCAAAAATTACTAACTTGATGTTTCGCAACAAGTTTCCCAACTGTGACATCATCTTTACTTAAGAAATCAGATATTGATCCATTGCCATATTGAATCTCACAAGATTCTCCTTCACAAACAAAAAATGATATATATTGATTTTTTAGCAACTTCCTTAATATCCCCATGTAAGTAGACTAAACTAAGTGAGGTTGAAGGTTTGAAGTAGAGAACCATCTTCTTGGTATGTGCTTGACTTTGATGACTTGTATCTTGAATGAAAATAGCAAGCTAGTTGCATTGTAAAATCTTTATTAATCATTGTTACAAAAATAACCACAAAATCCTCTTTAAAAAAAATAATCCTTCTAGATATTTAAGTTAATTTCTAAGAGAGCTAATTTCACTATCCAAACAACCATCAATCTATTCACTGTATATAATTTCCTAGAATTCAGAATTTGAATGAAATGAAACTAACCATAATTACCAAAGATTTGACACCAAAATGTAGTACAAAATGAAATGTTTGACATAATGATTCAAAGATATGTCATCACATGGAATGAAATGATATGATTGTAGAATGTGCATAAAATGGATTTTGCAAGGAAGCTCTCAAAATATTTGAATTAATGAAGCATTATGGAACACCAACATTGTAAGCTTTGCTTGTGTTCTAGATGCGTGTAGTCATGCAGTTTTAGTGGATGAGGGTTGCACATACTTCATACATCAGTAACCCTTATTGCATTTACATATATAGTTGATCATTAGGTGTGCATGGTTGACCTTCATGCTTATGTTGGCTATCTTGAGGACACCCTAAACATTATTAGTAAGATGCTAGTTAAACCTTTGGTTCCTATGGATCATATATGAATATAGGCTAAGTATTCCAACAACACTACTTTTTGAGTTGGATCCTAAAAATGGTGCAACTTATGTTCTTTAAAACATTTGAGCAGAAGCAGGCAGGTGTGGTAAGGTTCAAATAGTAAGGAGATTGATGAAAGATAGAGGAATTAAAAAGATAGCTCAATGTAGTTGGATTGAAGGGCATAAAATGGTACATGCTTTTTTGTGTAGGAGATAGATCACATCCAAAAACATTGGATATCTATGCAAAATTGGAGAAATTGGCTTGGAAAATGAAGGAAGTAGGGTATTTCCAAATTCAAGACTTTTACTCAATGCTATGGAATAAAAGAAAAAATAATCATTTATCTGCCACCATAGTGAAAAGTTAGAAATTGCATTTGGTTTGTTAAACATGGCCCCTGGTACAACTATTAGAGTTGTTAAGAACCTTCAAGTATGTTTTGATTTTCACACTACATCTAAATTCATCTCCAAGATTGTTGCAAGAGAAATTGTTTTAAGAGATGTGAACCATTTCCATCATTTTAAACAGGGACAATGTTCTTGTGGAGAATATTGGTGATGCTAAATGAAA
>VDFB02054381.1:0-19393 GCA_007258455.2 Sequoia sempervirens | reverse complement strand
AGGATTGTGTTTCCTCCCCTTCATGCACCACCTCGTCAATGACTAAATGTTGATGCTCTAGGTGCTCGTGATAGTCACCAGCTTCCTCTTCTATTTATTTGGTTGCTTCCCTCTCTTATCTCTCCAATTTCTCAAAAATATGCATTGTTGCCTCCATTTTAGGTGGTTCAGTCAAAGGAGGAGGGATAGGGAGACCAACAACGACTTGGACAAGGGTAGCTTTCACTATAGGGTTCATCAATACTCCCAAGAGCTCCAATGGTATGTTTTGCATATGCCTGGTGAAAGCTTCTAGGAAAGTAAGGGTGGGCATCATTGTTGTAGAGGCTAGGGGAACAACCATTGATGGAGACATGGAGGAGGAAGAGAGTGGAGAAGTGGTAGCGGAAGAAGAATCTAGCACCATAATTGGTGCGGTAGGCGATTTGGAAGTAAGGTGGACCGAAATGTCCACTGCGAGCGAAGAAGAAGCAAGCAGTGCCTGAGATGCGGGTGAAGGAGTGATGGTAGTGGCAACAATGGTGGTAGTGAGAGTAGAGGCGGTAGGTGGAGACTTCGGTTGCTTGGCCTCTTCTTCCTCTCCCTCACGGAGGGGGTCCTCCTAAATGGTGGGCATCTCTGTGAAACCACATGATTTCTTTGCTTTCTTAGAAGGCTCACCTTCTAATGCCTTCCTGGAATAAACCTTGTGCTTTGGCTGGTGTTATTCCACCTCTTTTCTCTTCTTTGATTTGGTGGTAGGAGGGGACTTTAAGGTTTCCCTAGATGGGGCAGCAACAGTTCCACTATCGGTCTCGCTCTCGAGCTCTCCATATGTCAAAGTGGCTCCCTGAATTTCAACTGAGCATTTTCCCATCAATCCACTGTTGTGTTCTTACCTCTATTGGTTTTGTTAGGATATCGAGGTCATTGACCTCTTCCTTCTCCAAGTTGATTAAAGGCAGCGACAGGTTGGCAATGACATCGAATCTTGGATCTATTACAGTATTTTCTTCCTCCACAACTTGATCTGGTACCAGGAATAAGTTAACCGTTTTAAAAAAATATGTTGTCATGTGCATATTTATCATCCTTGCCGTTTGCCCATAAGTCTTCCATATTGTGTAGATGGGCATATTTTTTCCAACCATCTTTTTCAACTTGCCATACAGATCCATTCGTGGCCTGGCAATGTGGAGCGCCAGGTTGTATTCATTTATCTCTTTTTTTAGAATATTTCACACATTGGGATGCGAGGATTGCATACATTCCTTGCCCAAAGGTAAGAGGCTATGGAATTCCCGGCCTGTGTTTGTCACCCAACAGTGTGTGAGCATGTTGCAACTTCCTATAGAGTTCAAGCAAAACCAACTGATCATTTGGATACCGTGGTAGCTTATATGGCCTCTCATAGAAGTCCTCAGTTTTGATGTAAGTAAATTTAGGAAACTAAATGAATAGAAACCTGAACCAGTGAATGAAGGCATTGGCACTATGAGTGACTCTCCTTTTGAAGTCACCTCTGAGTAGCCTAATGATGTGCCCGATGAAGGCATCATTCACTCTGCGGTAATCCTTCTTGAAATTTATGTACTGGAGCTGAGGGTATCTATCATAGACCTTCAGTTCTCTCCCCAGAGTCTGGCTTGGTGCCACAAATAAACCCCTCTACTAAACAAGGTCTTCCAACAAATAGAGCAAGTATGAGGTCATTTAGAATTGTGAAGTCTTCTTCATTGCTACGAACTGCTCATGTAGGGAGTTGTTAATCATTCCTGCCCAATGGAATTTAGTTTTCCCTCTGATGATCTCTTCTATAAAATAAAGCATCCATTCCTGGAAATAAGCCACAGTTGGGAGGCCCATAACCTTGCTTAACAAGGTTACCAAATCATGGTAATCCTCATGGAAATCACCCCTGAAGAGTTCCTAGGGTACGTTGTTCGTGTTGCCCCTCTTTTCCTTTAGCCAGTATTGATTAATCAACTTCTTACATTTGAGGTGGTCAGCTTTCCATGTGCTTTTAGCATACTCCTTTGATCTCTCCTCCATCTCATCAAAGGTGGGGATGTGGAAATTTTGTCCTATAGACTTGGAGGACAAGTTAGCCAATATGTTGCCATCTCGATCCACAATTTTCTTGGTCGTTTCTTGATATGCCTCTCTGCAGGTCAATACCAATTCAGGAGCCACAAGGGCAGGTGGGAAACAAACTACCTTGGCCAATCCGCTTTTTCTAATTTTCCTTGCATTCTCCATGACAGGGTTGGCAATGACCCGCTACCAGAATTCATCGATATCAATATGCCCCAAATTTGTGTCTGAGACAGTAGCCCATTCTGTAGTGAATTTAGTGTTGATTTCCACCCCTTGGAATTCATACTTCATTTGATCCTTGTCCTCCTTTCCCCTTGGTGATTTGGCAGCTTTCTTGCCCTTTTCCTTCTCTACAGATGCTCTTGAAGGTCCTGTAGCTGATTCCATATATCCTGCAGGCAAAGGGAATAAAAAAGTTATAGTGTACAAAGTAGCAAATTTGACCTCCTAGGAATTGAAATAATACCCTTATGATACTAGTCACAAAAAAATCCATTAACTTTGTGCCATGCCTTAGGTTGGAGATGTCATACACTAAGCCTCCATGATTCTTGTTCAGAACTGCAAGTTGTCTTAGATTGAACCTGCTTGGATAATTCTTCATTATATTGAGGGATGTTTGAACAAATCCAATTATCAATGCTTCAAGTACATACATCATACTATTAACCACGTGGTTGATCAATTGGATATCAAAGTCGATACCAAAACTACGCAACTGAACGCTTTGATTGGTTACTGTTCAATTGGGACTACTTCAGTTTACAGTTTTCTCTTGCTTCAGTTCAAATTGGTATGTGGTAGATTTATTGTTGTTTCTATTTTCATTTTTCCCTTCTTTGGAGGGCTAATATGTATCTTAATTAGATGACTGCTATGTAACTGTAATAGTTATGGCTATTGTTTACTCATAGCCATGGTTCTCTGTATTTTTCTTAACAACTTTAATTCAATAAAAAAATAAAAAATTGTTCTATGCAATTGTTCAAATAGACAACTTTTGCCAATGAAAATTATGTAACTTTAGAATCAAACATACAAAATTAAAAAATGCAGTAATATGTATTATGACAATTCTACAATATAAATCCATTAAGTTAGTACTGCAACAACCCAAACCTGATATCAAGTTGACCTTCCATCAGAGAATTTCCTAAGAAGTTATGTCCTCAATCATAACCTCAATTATATTCTACATCACTATTGTACCATCCATATCACAAGAAACTCATTTCTATGCAAAAAGATAAAACAAGGTTATCATATATCACAAAGACAAATGGAACTTATATTTCAGGGATTTCTTTTGTCAGGCTGTGGAAAACTACTTTTGTTGGCATGTAAAACATGGTCATAAGTGGGAATCAGTAGCATGTAGCAGTATTAAATAGTCAATATTTATTCTAGTGTATACCCTCGTGCATTGACATATTGGATATTTGTATTAAGTTGAAGATTAGATTATCCTAGTTTGAGCTTAGCATGCCTTTAAATTCAAACTCCATATCAATATAGAAAAGCAAGTATATTATAAGCTCTGATGTCTAACTTGCATATTTGTATTCTAGATTTACAAATTTCATCTAGCAGTTGAAATAGGAAATATGCAACAAATGGTGTGTTGTTTGGAAAATAGAGAAAATTATTTAAATTAGTTTATAAATGCACTTGAGACTAGTTCCTGTGATCATTTTGCATGCATGGCACAAAGAGGAAATAACAATATCAAGAAAAAACAATGTAAACTAGCCCCATAAAGCAGCTGATTTATTTCAAAAGACTAATCATTTCATTCTAATTCAATAAATGAATAAGAATACTGAAGACAATCTTTGAATCTTACCTAGGAGGATATGGGTTGCTTCCCAATCCTCAACCCATAAAGTTGCGGAGTTATCACAAAAAACTAATAGTAATACTAATCTTGTCATTCTAATGCAAGCAATACAACAAATAATGAAAATGGTCTTTCAATATCACCTGATCACTATGGGTTACCTTGCAGTTTGCAACCCCCAAAAAAGAATAAAAATGCAATAGAACAAAAACATTGAAGTGCACAACAGAGAATAAACTTCTAACAATAATTATGGTATGATGCATGGAAGCTCTTACACAACACAATGTGCAATGGATTCTCGTTGTTAGGTTTAATGAAACCATAGACCATAAAATATCTACAACACTCTAAAGTAAATGGTAAAATACATATAAGATAATGGATAGTGTGATTGCAAGTTGGAAAATATAGTGTGAGGTGAGTATATGTCTGCCAAAACACAATGGCATGCCATAGATAAGCAATCATACATACAAATAGTTCATTGCCTTGTCTATGGCTTGTCATGTCATTCTAATCACCATGGTGTTGGAATTCCATGACAATCTAGATCTACTATTATGATTTGATAGTAAACACACAATGTTTTCCAACAACCATACACATGCATAGAGTGATTGCAAGTTGGAAAATACAGTGTGAGGTGAGTATATGTCTCCCAAAACACAATGGCATGCCATAGATAAGAAATCATACATAAAAACAATTCATTGCCTTGTCTATGGCTTGTCATGGCATTCCAACACCATGTCATGTCATTCCAATCACCATGGTGTTGGAATTCCATGACAATCTAGATCTACTATTATGCTTTGATAGTAAACACACAATGTTTTCCAACAACCATATACATGCATAGTGTGATTGCAAGTTGGAAAACACAATGTGAGGTGAGTATATGTCTGCCAAAACATAATGGCATGCCATAGATAAGCAATCATACATAGAAACAGTTCATTTCCTTGTCTATGGCTTGTCATGTCATTCCAATCACTGTGGTGTTGGAATGCCATGACAATCTAGATCTACTATTATGCTTTGATAGTAAACACACAATGTTTTCCAACAACCATATACATGCATTCTATAATTGCAAGTTGGAAAACACAGTGTGAGGTGAGTATATGTCTACCAAAACATAATGGCAAGCCATAGATAAACAATCATACTTACAAATAGTTAATTGCCTTGTCTATGGCTTGTCACGACATTCCAATCACCATGAAACTGGACATTTCTTTGAGGAAATTTTCAAACTGTTCACTACCTTGTCTCTGTTGTTGCTTACTATTATGCTTACTAATATGCATTCATAGACAAGGTAGTGAACTATTTGAAAAAATACCTCAAACAAATGTGGTCTCTTGGAATGCCATGACAAACAAATGCAATTTACAGCTGCAATTATCACTCTAGTATGAATGAATTAATATCTTTGACAATAGTATTTGGTTGCATAGGTGGAGTTCCCTATAGTTGTGGGTATAGTTTCACAATATATTGTTGATACCTCTACTGAAGATGACAATATATATCTGCGAGCCAAATTACATTACTTGTTAAATAAGGTGTTTCCCATATTCTAACAAAATTTGATTAGGGGGTCTCCATCTGCAAATATCACTCTAATTATCATTATATATCTACAATTATCACTCTATCTGCAATTATTTTGTAAAAACAATGAGAGATAAGAATGCCTGCCAAAACATAGTGGCAAGCCATAGATAACCAATCACACATAGAAACAATTCATTTCCTTGTCTATGGCTTGGCATGGCATTCCATTGACCATGCGACCACATTTCTTTCAGCCATTTTTCCAAACAGTTCACTGCCTTGTCTCTGCTGTTGCTTTCTATTATGCTTTCATAGATAAGGCAATGAATTGTTTCAAAAAATACCTCAAACAAATGTGCTCTCATGGAATGCCATGACAAAAAAATACAATTGGCAACTACAATTATCACTCTAGAATGAAGAAATTAATATATTTCAAAATAGTACTTGGTTGTGCAGGTGGAGTTCCCTATAGTTGTGGGTATAGTTATTACCTATGCAATGTGAACTAACTGCATAACTGCTTTTAGGTTGACTATGTAAAAAAACTATATTGTAATTTAAATTTTGTCATCTATCTATGAGCATCTACTTATTAGTTATGCAATGTGAAGTAATGCTTTCAGTTTGAAAGATGTGCAATGCAATGAAATGGAAAAAATTGGGTGTTTATAAAAGTGCAACCCACATCACAACATACCCAAACCCTTGTGGTTTTCAAGCCTGTATATGTACGTGTGCATTACAAATAGCAAGAACACCATTTTCTTGACATTATTGCTGATAATGAGTAAACTTGTTCAAAGTGGTGAAACACAGTGTTAATGCTTCTTGGAAAACAATGGGTGTTTATAAAACAACACCTTTCATTACATTCCTAAGGTCTAAATAAAAAAATCTTGTAAATACATTCATATTCTTTTTTAAAATTCTAAGATGCAAAACATTGGGTTTTACAAAACCCGCAACCCACTTAAAGTTTGAAAACAATTTACAAACAAAAACCCTCATAACATTTTAACCCCTTTACAACTAACAACCCAAATGATTAGAAACCCCTCAACTCACTTTTTTTAGTCTCCCCTTGCTCTCCAACCTTTCATTTGCAACTCCACTCTCCAACCTTTCACTTTCAACCTGCAAAATGAAAGAGAGGTATAAACAATGCCAAAGGTTGTGGGAAACAATGGGTGTTTATAAAACGGTCTGCATTTCATTACATTCCTACGATTTTAATAAAAAAAGCTTTTGAAGACATTCATATGTTTTCTAAGATTCCAGGTTCTCAAAACACTGAGAAACCTGCAACCCACAACAACACAACTCTATACATACAAAAACACATGAAACAATACATAAAAACATTCACCATTGCATACAGTCGGTTAGAAACCCTTCACCTCAAGTCGGTTGGTCCTCTCCCCTGCTTGCAATGCGGCCTTGCTCTCCAACATTTCTATTTCAACCTGCAGAATGAGAAAACCCAAAACACAACGTGTTTTCCAAGTGTCTTCCAAGAATAGTACCTGTTACAATTTAAACCACATATCTTAATCACATCACTGCCCTTCTTGCGTGTAACGAATATCTTCTCGCACAAAGCAAAAAAAATGTTGGCGTAATTTGGCGATGGGACACCTCCTCGCTTCCCTCGCCGTGATGTTTCCTTTCCTGGATTTTTTGTTCAGCCTGATTTCGATGACGGATTTTCCTGGAGTGATCTTCGATCTGGATGCTGAATGACTTTGATTCGGATCTTCGATCTCTTCGATGGATCCTGATCTGAGGGATTAAAAGATCTTGATCGATCTTTGATCTGGTTCGATCGACGGATTTTGACCGGATCCGATCTCTGATCTGATCGATCGATGATCTTTTGATCGGATTGTCTGTCCGGATCCGTCCTGATCTGATCTGGCGCGCCTGATTGATGCGCCGAAACTGATCCGGATCTGTCTGATTCCTGATCCTGACCGCGACGATTTTGTCGCCGGATCTGATCGCTGATCGATCTGATTTGATCGATCTGATTGATCTGATCGATCTGATTTGCCCTCCATCTCTAGAAATGTCTCCCTCTCTCTACCCATCCATCTCTCTCCCTATCTCTCCCCTCCCTCTCCATAGACCTTCATTGTCTTCTTGATTTAGAGGTTCTCTTTCACTCATTTTTAGAGACCTTTGTTGCACACACAATATCATTTTCTAAATGTCCAACCAATTGAACTTATGTAATACACCAATTTATGCAAAAAATAAACTTAAATTTTCCCTAATTGACATTCCACACCTCTTCGATGTACCCATTGCACACGAAGGTGTGACTGCAAGTTCATAACCAATTAACAAAACGCATTGCAATTGTATTAGGTAAGGACAAAAAAATACTAATAAAACAAGGATGCACTTTTATAAACAGAGGTATTACCGTTTTTTAATGTCAAACATAAATTTGACACTATGTTCTGAATTTGATCTCCTCTGGCCGATCCTCAACCACGAATCTGGAAATTTTCTGGGCAGTTGCTAAGATTTCTCTTATTCCGATAGACCAGGATACCTCAACCATAATCACAGAATGGAGGGATCATGAATTTGCATTAGCCCATGGTTTCCTTTCTTCAACGACATAATCTCATTTGCTCGGTCAGGTCAGTACACTGGGTTCAATTTTAGACACCCATCGATTTGTTCGATAAGTGTGAACATTAATTGTTAAATTTACGGGGGATTAGTTTCAAGGGCTAACCCAGCCGGTATTTTTCAAAATTATTTTTAACTTCCTTTGGCTAAGGGGAAGTCTATAATGTACGATCCATCAGAGGCAATAAGGGCATGCCATTACGATCATGGTTTGGCTGCGACAATTCAGAGCACTGTGGCCAAGTTTTGCTAAATTGGTTGAAGTCTTATAGTTTCACTATGCAGTCAATCCCTTGCATACTCTAATCCGTTTTCTATAGAAATAATAGTCAGAATACAATGTTTTTACGTGGCACTGTTCCATTGGCATATGGTTTCAACTGCATTGAACAAGTTCATGTCCCTGGGTCATTTGCTTCAGTTCATTTATGCTATGGCTACTCGGTAAATAGTATCTTTGCCAAACCTAGTTTTGTATCATGCTCTCAAGTTCATATGCCATTCGAATCAAAGAAGTCAGTATGTTGGAATATGACTCAGTCAAGTAACCCTTGTTCTCCAGGCCTGAGATGTCAAATTCACCCTATGGTTGCCCTAAAAAGAAAAATGGTTTTGCAAGTTTTTCATCATTGTGTCCATATTGGTGGGGTGGAAAGAACGAGAATTTTGACCGTTTGTGCTTCCATAGCAGAGTCCTCGATAAAAGATCTGGGTACAGAGGGAACTCCAGTAGAAAGTGGCAAAGAGGATAATGCTTATGAAGAACCTTTGCCATATGGATTGTATCCATATCTAATGCCAAAACATGTAGCTATTATTATGGATGGAAACTCTCGGTGGGCTGAGCAGAGGGGGTTGCCATCTACTGAAGGACATCGAGCAGGTAGGGCAGCACTCACTGAAGTTGTTAAACTATCCTGCAAGTGGGGCATCAAGATTCTCACTGTATTTGCCTTTTCAACAGATAACTGGCTTCGACCAAAGGTAAGCTAGATTTTTTGACACTAACTCATATGTTCATTGCCTCTGTTAGAAACCTTTTAAAGAGAAACGAATTAATTAGCACTGCCCTTTACTGATTGATATAAATTATAACAATGTTTATGAACTATGATACTGAAAGCGGCAAATATGAAACGTGATGGAACTGAGAAATGGGGTTTTTAAGGTTTAGGAGATGCGAAATGCTCGAGGGTTTTTTATACATTATTAAATTTTAACTATTGGTATTAAAAAATCAATTCATTCAACTATCTGCAAATACGTTCATATATCATGTTCAGATTTAAGAATGATCTCTTTACGCTTTCCCAATATTGATTACTTGTTCCGAACAGATCAAGGGGAAGAAACATATATTTTAACATTTTGAATCTGATCTTGTTGTCTTCACCATTGGAGGAGAAAAACCACTATTTACAAGAAAGTATGTTTTCTCAATTAAAATTGTTCCACACTTATACGACAATTGACCAAGTGAATATTGTTTCTATGGATTAAAATCTTTCAAATGTTGTTGAAATTGGAAATCATAATGCAGTACTAGAGATGACAATTCTATTTATTTGTTACTGCCCTAAAACAATCTAAGAGGAGTCTAATTCAAAACTATTCATACTCTACAAGGCGCACTTACTATGCTCAAATTTATTCCAATTTATTTGAAATTTGGATGTGAAATTTAGATTAAATCCAAGTGTATAGATATATCGCATCTGTTCGCCCTTCACTGTCCTTTGCAGTCATAGGCCAATCTTTATACCACTTCCCTTCCCTAGGCACTAGAAAACAAATGACTCAATTTGACGTTTTCCCATTCAAAGTCATTTGGCCTTGCCAGGACTTGCTGCCTAGCTTTGCAACACTTTGTATGGATGACCACCCTCTTGCTACTGTGTTAGTGCTATTGGACACATCCAACCTGTTGATGTAAGCTTTGATATGCCAATGTGTAAAATTAATGAACAGATTATATGCACAGAAACTTAATTCAAATCAGACAAAAATAACACAGCAGATACCCTGGGAAAACCCTCCTCTTGAGGGAGAAAAACCCAGCAACAAAGATCTCTCTTATATTTATAAACAGTGGCAACAATTCTCTTTACAATGAGGCCTAACACAAGGCCAAAATTCTGTACCTATACCAGATACAAAAAACAGATGAGAAACTGTACTTCTGACAAGGTGAATCTGCTCTTCAATGATATTCGCAACTTGCTCTTGAACAGGTTCGCACACAGCTCTAGATATAAACCACACTCAGCACTTGAGAGATTCGCACTTGACTTGCCTCTTGATGAATTCACACTTCTGCTCTCTTGATAAATTCGCACTTAGAAGAATAGAATAAATCGGACTTGCATGAATGAATGATGAAAGGAAGAATGAACCTTGTATAAATACAAATGAGAGAGGTCGCACCTCTTCATGTACAAGGTCGGCCAAGATACAATATAATTTCAATAAATATAATTTACAAAGAAAGTCGGCCCAGAATAAGAATTATATTATTGCCAAGAGATGCGCCCATACTCATTAATTGTCACATATAAATAAATAGCCAATGGGCTACATTTATTTATGACTTCACTCGTGGCTGGAAGGATGAACCCGAAGCTGCTCAATATCATTAACACAATGTACCTGCAAATTGTGAAATCTATAAGGTGGAATGACAAAGGTTGTTCCCCTACTTGAAAGATGGCTAGCTTCAAAAGTCCTCATCAAATATCCATAAAATAATACAATAAATACAAAAGGCTTGCTAGAACCCCTCAGTTAGAAATGAGCTTTGGCTGGTCCATTCACAAAGGGCTATGTGAATATTAGAATAATCAACATGAATAGAAACTCACTTTGTGAAAATATACACTGTTAGCTAGTGTGAGCTTTCAATTTGTTTAAAACCTTAAATATGTGAGTGGAAGATGAACATTCCCATGTATAAAACTCACAATTTTATGTATGTAATGAATTGCCTTTTATGAGTTGAAATTTATCATTAAGATCCTAATCTAACACCATAATCAAAAAAGGAAAAAAGAAAGGGGGGAGAGACAAGGGTTAGAGAAAGAAAAATAAAATCCAAATCTATTCTCATTCCTCTTACACATCATTCTACAAATGGACAGATTCAACACAAAACCAATCTTGCCAGACTAGTTACCCACAATCCAAACATGAGATGGTGCAAGCTTCGAAAGAACCAAATATAAATGAAAGATAAACTTCCCTTTAACCAATGTGGTGTGGTCTAGATTACCGCACAAGACACTTTACCAGCCACAAAGTGCAAGTGGCTCGAATCACCTGTTAAAGCCAATTCAGTAAATTAAATGAATAGAATTATATGAAAGGAAAACAAAGTTAGAGTTTGAAAACGTGAAAACATGAAAACCAGGAACCTAGAAAAATTGGAGCAAAATGTGGTGTATTGTATTCATAGACAAGTTTCCATTGGTTTCCACAGTTTCCAACGCTTGACAATGAGTTCCAATTGTGTATAAATAGGTACATTTGGATAGGAAGACAAACAATCATTCCCTCCAAGATCACAAAATGACAACATTTTAGAATGTGAAAGGTCACTTTGACTTGTCTTTTCACGTTCTATTCCTTTATTACATGTCACTTGAAATTTGATGTGTAGGTGCATGTCAGAAGATTTGTGCACAATATCCAAGTACTCATTTATCCTCTGGAGATCCCCTCGCCATGTATTCACACACTTCAACGTCATAGCCCTGGTTCATCCTGTCCTTTTGTGTTCCATATCTTGCATTTATTAAAAGCAAAACATTAAATTCCTTTAAAATAATTAATTTTATTCCCATGCAAGTATTTGCAGAATAGAGAATTAATTTAAAATTCAATGACATTAACAATACAATTTCCAAAGTTTAGTAACTTCAAATTTCCCAATTTCAGGGGTTTTAGGAGTTGAAACCTTTAAAATGAGTATTTTAACATTTCGATGCAAATCACTTGGCTGTCAATTTGCAAGACTGTAGGCTGGGGTTCGGGTCCACCTTACAATTTGCAACAATTATAAAGTTGTTTCGCATTCTCAGCGCTTCCACTCCTTGGCACTCTGTCTTCCAATTGCATAGCAGCTCACTAACTAACTTGCAACTTGCAAAAGTTGCAAAATAAAATCACTTGCACACCAACTCATGGTGCTTGCCTACCTTTTGCATAGCTTGAAAATTGATTATGTATAAGTTTGTTTCCTCCTATTCGCACATTGGCATGCGGTGCCAGCTTGCATTTTAGTTGTCGGTGCTGGCCCACCCGTTGCAAGAGCTAGAAAAATGGTTAAGTATGACTATCCGTTCCTCCTGCACATTGGCTCGTGGTGCTGACTTGCAGCTCACAAATTTTGCAAAATAAAAAAGTGGCTGGGTATGCTAAGACAAGTGAAAACATACAATTTTCTAAGTTTCAATTGATCTGCCAGCCACCATTGATGATTTTTCAAGATTTTCAATGGATTCTTAGTGAAAAACTGGCATTTAGACTAAATTTTGCAAGGCCCCAAAAACTAGGGCATGGACTCGAATACTTATAATGAAAATCTCAAGATTTGCAATTTTTTTCCTTAGATCTAGGTCAAAATTAGTTTCAAACAATCAAACCAAAAGATTTCAATTGGAAATTGAAAGAGAAGACCAAATTTGGACAAAGAAAATATTGAGTTGTAGGTAATCTTGGGTTTCTTGGGAAAAAAAATGAAAAAAAATTGGGAAATGATGCCAAAGCAATCAAAATCAGAAAGAGGATAAAGTCATTGAAGATTTGAAGTGATTATCAAGCCAAGAAATGTGAAATAGCGAAATGGGTCGGCTTGCTAGTTTACAAGTTTGCCCATTTTGGACTTAGGAGAATTGTTGCAATTTGCAACTTGGTAGATGAATGTATTGTGGGGAATATGAAGGATTTACAATGCTGGACTTAATAAACTTTGTAAAACTAAAAATACAATGACCGCAAAGGCTTGTCAAGCACTTATAATTTCAACAAATTACTTTTGGGCAAACAAGTAATGACAAAATAAAACACAAAAGCAAAAACCCCTAATTTCATAAAAATGATAAACTCCTAATATAATGCTAGGGTCCCCAAAATTTCAAAATTTAGGGGTGTGTTGTGAAGGGTCACAACAAATGCCCCGCCCCCTCGTCATGAAAACAAAAGGAGACTTTAAAACATCGCAGAAAAACTACAAACACTCATTAATTACATAGTCATTGGGGCTTGTGCAATTTGAGCAAAGATACACTTTAGTATGGTCAAATTTAATCAAATCGTAATAAATCCAAGATGGAGAAATTATTGGAAAGATAAATTTAACATTTCAGTGCTTCCAAATGATAGCATAACATTCACACAAAAGTTGGTTGAGAAAATTTTATGGTAATATATCCTTATCCAAGTGTGTGCTCATGGTTTATTGCTTTCTTTGATCTACATGGTTTGGTTAACATGATTTGAGATATCAAGTCTTAATAAATTTGATTTTTATGAAGACAAAGGTTGTCTTTAGATATGAAAATGTTTATTATTAGACATTCCTTTATTGATTACTTGGGCATAGCTCCACTATTAGCTAGATGTCTATAGCTCCGATGGAAATACCTTTGGTTTTGTTCAAGCATAGCACTGTTGCTAGCTAGGTATCTATAGCCTTGACGGAGATACTTAAGTCACCTGAAATGAATGAGGTATTCTCTTTTCTTTTCTTTCTTTCCTCATCCTGCAAACATTGAAGTCGGCCTTTGGCTTTAGGTCTACCATGATAATCAATTCTTTTATAACATTGACTTGATATCTTAATCACGTCACCTCGCCAAATAGACTTTAAGAACATTTAAGTGTCTATAGAGTGAAGGACAAGATATGCATAGGATATACTTTTAAATTTATCCATACCTCATTAAGAATGAAAATTAATCTACACATCTAAGAGAACAATCTGCTAAATATATATTCTGGAAATTGCTTCATCATGAATGTATGAGGAAAAGGTTACTTGTAACCATATCTAAGAAGCATGTCCTAATCTTTGATATGCCTTAAGTGACTAGTCAATTAATAGAGATAAGGCTTTTAAAACTTTATTGACAAAAGGTCAAGTGAAAACACGATTAGGTTAACAATAGACCAATAAACTAAGATTGAAACAAAAAGAACAAAACCAAAACAAAACAAACCAAAATCAAAATTTTCTAAGCCACCTACCCCTTAAAAAGTTGATGGTTTAGGAATCATAATGGGGTAGGATCCATTGTTTTTGTTTTCAATATCATTGATGTTAAAATTTTAGTGGTAATAATACTAAAGACTAGGACTTTGTCTCTATATTCAAAGAAAGAAAGATCAAGTCTAGTAATTTAATTCTCTTGATTAGTTTGAGAGAGAATTAAGAGCCAAGGAAGTTTTTCTCCCTCATGCTCTATCCATTGACACGTTCTAAACTTTAAATCTTCATAATTCAAAAAATAAGAGGGGTTGATATCTCTATTTGTTTCAACCTCTTGATCATTCATAAGACCTATATGAAAATTATCTCTCTCTAATAAATTTTCTTGGTTTATTTTAATGACATTAGATTGATTAGAATTTTCGTCATTAAAACTTAACACGATGAATGACAAGTAAGAGATGGTTTAGGAAAATCTTGTTTCATGGTGCCATTTGTCAGGCAGATAAGCCCATAGTTCGCAAACTTCGACTTGGAGAGCACTCGACAAAACTTGGCACCTTAAAAAACACTTAAATTTTTGAAAAAAAGATAAATTTTACGCAAAATATAATGACATTAGATTGATTAGAATTTTAAAACTTAACACGATGAATGACATGTAAGAGATGGTTTAGGAAGATCTTGTTTCATGGTGCCATTTGTCAGGAAGATAAGCCCATAGTTCGCAAACTTGGACTTGGAGAGCACTCGAAAAAACTTGGCACCTTAAAAAACACTTAAATTTTTGAAAAAAAGATAAATTTTACACAAAATATAGCTACAAAATGAATCAAATGTGTTTGGTGGGGGTTTGGGGGCAACAACCCCAATGGGGTTGAGGGGTAGTGCCCTTCATGGGAGTCTAAGGGCAGCGCCCCTAGTGGGGTTGAGGGGCAGCGCCCCTCACAGTGGTTTGGGGGCAACGCCCCCAACAGGGTCGAGGGGCAACACCTCAGGTGTGCTCCCTATCATGATACATGGTGGGGTCGAGGGGTAGAGCCCCTGCCACCAAGCCCAAATGAAGCCTTTAAAATCATACAAACCTTCATGACACACACCATTTTCGTAAGTTTTTAAAAGACAAAAAACAATGCTTAGAAAGCCAAAAATCAACTTTCCAGAAAGTTTTTGCGAGTTTCTAGCAAGTTTCTGCAAGTTTTTGGTGAGTTTTTACCCGTGAGTTAACCCGCTAGTCACTTACCTGGGTCTTGAAACCATGAGTACTCACTACTCGCTGAGTCTGTGAACAATGGATAAGCCTGTTGTTGCATGCATTATGTTCCTCGATTAGCATTCCTTGCTCCTTGTTGGCAGATTCATCAAGTACATGCACATCTGAAAAATAGATTTAGTCAATAGTGTATCATTCAAAGCAGATTCCATAAAATATTTTTTAACATCAACTTCTTTGTTTAAAACAACTTGATGACTTATAGAAGGTACATGCGTTTCTTTCTTTTCAAAACCATTGTGAAAATGATCATCAACTTTAGTTTTCTCAATTGAATCATTTAGATTTTCCCTAGCGTACTTATCTCATAAGTAATGTTTGATTTGTCAAAATCATTACTATCTCAAACATTAAAATTTTCTTGGAAGGATCAAATGTTTCATAAGTTCTACAAACTTATGAATCAGATTGTCAGATTGTCAAAAATCTTAAAGCCTACTAATGTTGGGTTAGTGGGTTCTTCTTTCCAAAATTTGTTATAGATTTCTTGTTCAAATTTTCGATTAAGATCATTTGACTAAATAATTATGATATCAGCTTTAAGACAAAGCACATCAACTTTTTGCATTTGTAACTCTAATGAATCTTCTTCTTTTAGTTTTGCCATCGTGTCTACATAAATGGAGCTGTTTTCAATAGGTTCACTTGGCTTCACATAAGGTTGTGGTATAGGTACCAACAAATTTTTAATCTCGCTATTTTCTCTTTCATGATCACAAAGAGAATATAATTCTCCATTTAGAATTATGCTTATGCTTAGATCCTTAATTAATATATCATATTATTGTCTCTATCATAAGCAATCTCTTTATTAACTTTCTCCAAATTTCCAACATCATGATTAATAATGTCATCATAAGCTTTAAAATCATTGATCACACATTATTCATTATAATCATTATTTGATGCATCTTCTTGATTAGTTGTAAACTCTTCAAACCCAAATTCTGTTTGGTTTTCTATCAAATGTAAGGAATCTTGACACTCATAATCATCTTCTATGTTGTTATCTAGAATTTTTTCATGAAATTCCTTATTTGGTAGATTGTTATCATGTCCCTATTCTTGGTTTTCCAATCTCAGTTCCCTTGACTCTTCTTCTTGTTTGATTTTAGCATCCATCGTTTCCTTAAGGGACTTGTCTAGTGTGATAATGACTCGTGGACATGTAACTTCACCATGATCTTTTGTATTGCATAAGCAACATTTATCCAACAAGCTCATCTGGTCAAATGTTTTTGGAAATCCCAAAGTTTTCATACCTTGTTTATCTTTTCAATGCACCTTGGGATATCCAACTTGAAACTAGGCATATTTAGCTCAAATGCACAATTATTTTGTAGATGATTTACTTTTTCATGCTCATTAGTTGGTGTCTCTTCATCCACCATGTTTGATGTTTCGTTAATATCTTCACTTTGTACTCCCTCTTGTTCCTCTTTTGATATTGGTAAATCTATTGTTTCTTAGAGTTGCTTTTTGGATTTGCTGTGTATGTTTATTTTGATTGACTTTTCTTCCAAAAAGCAACTCTATCAACATCGACTATGGAATACTTATACCAACTACTGTTGTTTCACCTTATCAACTTTGATTTCCACCTTGTGAACTAAATTTTGCATAGTGATGGTTTTAGAATCTTCATCGTTAGAATCACCATTATAACACGGTGAATTTATCTTTTCTCTTCCCTTTGGTATTGTTTGGTTGGGAAAAGGGATCTAGGGATAAACCACACTCTTCTCAATTGTTTGGTGGATTAAAAGTGATCACAAATACCCACTTGGCTACAAACCTTAATGGAAGAGCCAAAATGGTGGGTCAGGGTTTTAATCCATTGTTTTTGTGTTGTGATGGTGTGATTTGGATGATTGTTAATTGACTGATTTTTGAGGATGCAATGATCTAACAATGTAAACTATGAAAATGCAGCAGTCTGTTATAATTTTTGATAAATTGAATGCAGAAAGTCAAAAACATAATCCAGAAAGGTAGAAGGCAGACATAGAGGAACCTGGGGTTGAAATCTGGTGCAAAATTAAGCTATGCAGGTGCGGTATACCCTAGGCTTTTACTAGAGGTTGAAATACAAATCCAAACCCAAACACATGCACAAGAAACACATCACAGAGAAAGAGAGAGAACGAAGACGAGGGTTTTGGCTCTGACAAAGTGCAAGATCTATTATCAGAGAAAAAAATGAATCAAGAATTAATTACAATACAAGAGATCAATCCTTAAAAAGGAGATCAACACCGAAAAAGGAAAACCTAACCCTAAGGTGAGAGCATTTAATAATTAAATATTAATTATTAAATGACTAATATATGCATAAAGTGAAATCTTAAGAGGAGAGTAAAGTTAATTAATTACTTTACTCTAACACCCCCCCTTAAGATGAGCTACAATGCAGCTACAAACAATGCATAAGAAAGCAAAGGAACTACAAAGCAAAAGAGGGTCCCGACAACATGGCCTGATCAGGTACCCGAATACAAGAAAATCTCTATAAAGTAGAGTAAAGGAGAAAACCCAGTGGGAAAAAACTCCTCTCCAAAAAGAGATAAAGAATCATGCTGAAAAGAAAACATGAAGGAAGGAAGGCCTCACTGAGACCCCCCAAGGACAACTTCCTTCACCCCAAACATGGAGCGCAACTGAAGATAGCGCGGAGATGCCAAAGGTTTAGTGAAGATGTCTGCAACCTGCTCCTCTGTAGGTATGTACTCCAAGATGAGAGAACCATCCTGAATCAAGCGCTGATATGAAGTGCATGTGGATTTCAATGTGCTTTGTCTGCCCGATGCTCCCACTAGGTTGCGAGAAATATGGGTAGCACTGATTGTCACACCAACACCAAAGAATAGTGGGACTATCTGGAGGAAACCCAAACTTTGTCAATAATCGGCCATAAACCTCCTCGGGATCGGGTTAACATCAGCTGCGACGGGTGACTCTCAGATGATAATGCAATAGCAGACTGCTTCTTGCAAGACCATGTGATAGGACCAGAACCAAGGCAAAAAACAAAGCCAGAAGTAGACTTCCGATCATTGACATCACCAGCCCAATCAGAGTCAGTGAAGCCAATGATGTGAGGGGATCCTGAAGTGTAGTGAATGCCATAATGTGTGGTGCCCCGAATGTACCTCAAAATACGTTTGGCTGCTTGCCAATGGCTCTCATGAGGATCATGGGAGAACCGAGAGACAAGGCCAACCGCAAAGGAAAGATCAGGACGAGAATGTGTCAGGTACAACAAACTGCCAACCAACTGCCTGTATAAAGTGGGGTCTACTGAAGGAGTAGAGCAAGTGGAAGACAAAACAACACCTAACTGAAATGGAGTGGGGGTAGACTTGCAATCAAGCATGCCAAATCGCTGAAGCATATCAAGAGCATACTTCTCCTGAAATATGGAAATCCCATCCGAAGACTGAATAACCTGAAGACCCAGAAAGAAGTGCAAGAGACCAAGATCTGTCATCTCAAACTGCTCCATCAAAGCTCTCTAAACACTCTGAATCATGGAGGATGAGCTACCTATAAGGATGAGATCATCTACATAGAGCACAAGAATCAAAAGATCACCCTCCTGACGCTAAATATACACTGTGTGATCAGAATGATAGCATGTGAAGTGAGAGGAAAGCAAGAAAGAGTCCATCTTCTCATACCAAGCCCGAGGGGCTTGTTTGAGACCATACAATGAACGCCGAAGTCTGCAAACCAAAGAAGTGTCCTGCACAAATCCCTGAGGCTGCTCCATATAAATCTCCTCTTGTAGGTCACCATGCAA
>VDFB02054380.1:0-18592 GCA_007258455.2 Sequoia sempervirens | reverse complement strand
CTTTTGAATATAGTTAATGTTGCGTTGAATGGCATCCTCACTGTCCATGTTGGTGAAAGATTATTTCGGGGGGACCTCAGATTTTTGGTGGCTACAACATTAACTTCATGCCTCCATGTCCATCTTTGAAGTCCCTTGCATAGCTGCTTTGAATGCTCTTAAAGAAGTTTTCCATTAATACCGATCAGCCTCTCTCCAACAGACCTCACAGATATCCCTGAGACTTGGGGTTGATTCTCTCCTTCAGCCCCTCTTCTGACTCTAGACCTTTCTACACGTTGACCATCCCTGGAAGCAGCCTCGGGCCTCCCTTTAGATCTGAACATTATCACTCGAGCCGATCCATCACCTTTTGGTCTTAGAATGAGTCCATGTCATTTGCATTCTATCAATCTCCTTCATAGGGATAGTCAGTCAGTCAAAGGGCCAATAGGCCATCCCTTTAGCTTCTTTTGATTGGTGGAATATAGGCCACACAAGATTCCCAGGCGGTCAAAGGTTATTTGAATGTCATCGCATGTAGGTGAGACACTAATCATGTCTCCTCGATGTGATTATGTCTCTCCTAGAAGCTATTGACGTGACATGTGAAAGTTGGTGAGACCTTTTAGCGAGCTGCAAAAGTCATATCGATACCACAAAAACTATTGGCAAGATAGTTGCTACAAGTCATAAGTCATGGCAAGCCATAATCATCCACTCGAAGCTTCTCTAAGCTCATTCTTGTTCCCTAAGCTTAAGCCCCTTCTACTTTGGCAAGACTTCTTCAATTCAGTGGGACATTCTACCGAGTTCAAGATCTTTCAGTGAGCTCATCTTATGTCGTTGAGATCTTTATTTGTCGGCGAGACTTTATGCTGAAGGCATACCCCTTTCGTCAAGACCTAAGTTGTATCGACAAGACCTTTTATTGAATTCATTTATTCTCCTCGGGCTCATTTTATTTCGGTAAAACTCCATTGGGTTAGTAAGACTTCATGGCAACGTTATCTCCCTTGGTGGGATCTGATGCTAAACATCAATCTTTTGCTCAGAGCTGTTATCGGCAAGAGTCCACCCCATCGGTGAGACCTCATGTCGATCTCTTCTCTTCTCCCCAAGCTCACCTTGTTTTGGTGAGACTTTCTGCAGTCACCCAAACCTCACAATGAAACCCAAATCCTTTGCCAACGCTATTTAACTTCAGCAAGACCTTGTCAGGTCGGTAAGACATCACGACGAACACTGTAGTCATGCCGAGGGTTTAAAACCATCGGCAAGACCATCGCTTGTCGGTGGGACATCTAGGTGAACTCAAATATTTTTTTGAAACCTCTTTTCTTGTCAGCGAGACCACCACTTGTCAGTGAGACATTTTTCCAAACTCGTTTCCTTTCACCGAGACCAACAACCATCTACAAGACCTTTTATTGAAGACACCACGTTTCGCCAATGCCACTTTACTTCGGCAAGAGTTCATCCTATCGGTGAGACATATTTCTAAAGCCACTTTCCTCTCAGCAAGGTTCTTCTGACGACATCCCTGTTTCACTGAGACTCCACTAGATCAGCGAGACCTTATGCCGATATTGCCTCATGTGAGAGACAATTCCTTCCTTCAATGAGACATTACACCAAAGTCTCCCCTTTTCACCAATAGCTGACTTTACTTTGGCAAGACCTTACTCATTCGATAGGAGATCATAGCGATTGGGACCTTGTTTCCCCAATGACATCCCTTTTCAACCAAACCTCCTCGATGTCGGTGAAACCTTACAGTGAGCTCCAAACACTACACTAAAGGGAGAATTCCCTTTTGGCAAAACTTGTCTTTCGACCAGACCTCATGCCGAACACAAATCCTCTGCCAATGCCGCTCCATTTTGGTAAGAGTTATAGCGATGTCCTCCCTATCGGTGAGACAATCCCATATCCAAAAGACATCCCTTGATCCCATTATGTTACACTAATGGTAGACCCCTTGGTGAGACACATGCTAATAGGCTAAACCTCTTGCTGAAGGAAAAATAATTTTGCGAGCTCAAAACTCTTAGTGGGACCTCCTTCAAGTTAGTAGGACATTTCATGGTCAGGGAGACCTTATGGTGATATCAATCTCTCATGGTCAAACCTTCCCACTTTGGCAAGAGATCACGATGTCAACAAGACATCATGGCAAAGGGATAACCCTTTCCCCAAGCTTGAACTTTTTCAGTGGGACCAATGACCATCAGGGAGACATCTCCCGATGGCGCTTCCTTTCACTGAGACATCTTCAGGTTGAAAAGAGATTATGCTAAATTCTTTACACTTCAGCGACACTCGTCTTGTGTACAACTATCGAGGAGACATCCCTTGGTCGGTGAGATTTTATACCGATATCATGCCATATCAGTAGGAATTTCCCCTGTCAGCAAGATCTTTTGTCGAACTTCAAACTTTACACTTAAGGGAGAGGACATTTCGGTAAGACTTTACCTCTTCACCAAGACCTTACGCTGATATGTAAAACCTTCTAAGAGCCCCTGTGAACAATTATCGGCTAGAACCTCTTTGACATTCACTAAAATCCAACCTTTTGCCACATTAGAATGAGTTAAGAATCTCTCACTAAGAACACATGTCTTTCGAATGACTACCATCAGCAAGACAGATCCAATGTCTTAGTGACTTTGATATTTTGAACACAGCTGCTTGATGGAAAGACAATCTAAGGGACTCACCAATTTTTCTCTTTTAGTAGTTTCATGTCAGTAAGTTTGAAGCACATTTTCCAACACAAAAACTACTTTTCTAGCATGCTTGGTGGGACACAAAGTTCATTGAATGTCTGATTAGAAGTCTTAAATATTCCTTAATTTAGGCCGAGGAAAGAACGTAGAAATTTCATGCCCAGAATCCAAACTAGAGCATCTTCAAGAGGCCATTTTGAATACTCCCAATTACTTTCCTCAGTACCTAGGAGAAGAAGACTTACAGGTTCTATATCACATGTAAGGAGTAATAGCATGAGAAGTAAGAGCCCAATATCTAGAGCCTTATCTACTCCACCTGAGGCTAAACCTTCCAAATCATAATACTTGTATACCTGATTCATAGGAATCTTTTCTGTATGGCTCACATAGCTACCCATACTCCTAGAAATTTTGTAACCTAGGATAGCAATACTTCACTATACCCACCTATGCCCCCAAATGTATGGTCTGCCATACCTGCTAACACCGTCAAGGCTTTTCCAAAAAAATTTGGAGAAGATTTCAAAACCCCCTCTAAACAACTTCAAGATATAGCAGAGGCATGTAGGGTACATAACATAGTGGAGGAAAATATTTCCCTTAGGCTATTAACTACCTCTTTCAAAGGAATTTCCTAAGATTGGTATTGATTTTTGGCCTTAGGGTTCTATCATCTCCTAGGATCAACTCAAAGAGAGGTTGTTTGAACCTTTCTCAGAGAAACAAGATCATTCTTTCCCGCTACATAAATTGATCACCATCAAAAGAGCTCCACAAGGGGTCGTGAGTGACTTCAACACTAGGTTCCACAAAACCTAGCATAAAATCCCTAAGATTGCTTGAACCCCAGTTGCAATGAAATTTATGTTCTACCTGAAGGCTATTAATTTAGAAATCATGGTGATGATAACTTGCGTGGGAGGGGACATATTTCTCGATGCATACAAGGTAGCTATGCACACAAAAAATAGTTTAATTGATGTTGGGAAGCTTCCACCATGACCTTTGATGCTTGTATTTGCACAAATCTCTAGTGGCGCTCTGGAAGAAGCTACTCCAAGCACTTTTGCTACACAATTGATGTTGGTTATGCTATAGTATATGTACGTGTACCTTGCCACCCAAGAAAGCACATTGGGTTCTTCCTCTATATCAACGAACATCAATGACATGAAGAGACTCATATGGAATTTTTCTAATGAATTTGTTATTATCAAATGATAGGAAGCAACACCTCTGAAGCATACTATGCAAACCTATAGTGGATGAAATCCATCTTATAAGAAAAATACACACCAAGGATCCTCTAGAGGAGGAGGTCAACAAATGGCATACACTAACTAGATAGTTCCTATCACCATGCTGCTAAAGACTGTCAAAGATAGCTAGAGAAAAGAGTTAATTCCAAGCTAGAATAATTTTGTGGAAGTTGAGAATGTATGGTGCTTCCCATGCAATAGTAGTCATATGTCCTAAAATTTTCCAAGGGTAAATATCCAATAGAATATTTTGAAACGAAGAAACAAGGGCATGCTCTAGAATACAAATGGATATGAGTCATCTAAAATGGAAAATTCCCACTTTAGAGAGGAAATGCAAGGAATATCCTTGGAGAAATAACTATATATAGTGCCCAACCACACGTTATTTTTCGTGGATGGAGGGAGAGGATGCGGTGTTCATGAATGAAGTCCCACTAAATAGTACTTCGTAGGTATAGTTATATTACAACACAAGATCCAAAAGAAGGATCATGGGAGAATACGTGGAACAATATTTTCCACATCCTCAGCCACATCAACCGCTACTGCAGGGAATGAAAACTCCACCACCCACTATCTGACCTACTCTACATTTTCACATTTTGATGTTTCCATAGAAGGAGATGAACAAGACATCAAACCCATTCATGATGGAAATTTTTCTTCCAAAGATAATATAAATACCACCATTCAAGCCCAAGACCCAACCAGTTTAACACTCAATGTGGTGGAACAATTGAAGAAGGTTCGTGCTAAAATCTCTTTGTGGGAAATCATATCTATCTCGAAAAAAATTCTTTGCTTTGGGAAGCATTAAAGAAAGAATAAAAAAACATTGTAGATAGATGTGACTCTATAATGTGTTCATAATAGAGACAAATGATCCACTTTGGACCTTCAAGCTCTGAAAGTAATTGCTTATGTGAGTGATGTGGGTAATGCAAAAGATAAATTAGTAAGCAAGACAAATGCCACTCCTTTATTTTTAACAATTATTATGGGAGATTCAAAGGCTACCTCAATGGTCATTCTAAAACAAGTAATTGATGTAATGAAACTTAATTATGGGCCCTTTGAGAAAGGAATCATGTAGTTAGATGGGAAGAATTTTCTGACCATTGCTCAGATAAAAGATCTACCTCTAACCCTCTTCTCGTGTACAAGACAAATTTGCATAAGAAATAGTAGTGATAGGCATTCTCCTAGTGTTCAGAATGTATCTTTCAAGAAATTTCATCATGAAGCTTGGTAGATAATTAGAGATTGATTGGTCCCACCTGATATTGAGAACCGGGCATCGGGAAAAGATGAAGATTCTATCTAAATATTTGCATCCCAAATAGATAGCAAAGAATGTAGTCCTATGCTTTAAAGTGGCACATACCTCTTTGTCACAGTAGTAGAGATACTATGTATAGATGCTAGAAGATGATGAAGACACAAGTAATCAAACTCCTCAAGAGGAGGTGCTACTCAACCAATTCATTGACTCTGACCCATTCAACAACTTTTTGTGACATAGAAAAGAGTACCCTTTTCTTGATGTTGGAATTAGTCATGATAAATTGAATTAATGAGGCCTTGATTTAGGTGTTGAGGCATTTTATGCATCCACACTAAGTCTTGGACCTTTTCAAACTAAATAAAATGCTTTTAACGATGTCTTGTAAAGGTGTTGTAAAGTATTTTAAGATGAATTCACACTTTTCTAGAATTAATGAACCTATTTATCCCTAATTCAAAATTATTAAATGAGTTTAATAACATTATTACATCAATCTAGAATTTGTTTGAATTAAACCTAATGATAAACTAGTGTTGAAATGTGTCTTGCACATTCACATTGGTTCTTGTGACTTCCTAGGCTATGTGGACCTCATTTTAGTGTTGTAAAGTGTATTTAATGACACTTCCATGTTGAATTTTGTGTCCCAAGACCTATTTGAAATTTACATCATCATTAATAAGCCCCTCTTAACCCATATTGTGCATCTTGAGGCTTACACTAATCAAATACCTGAGAAGGTTACATTTTGGACCTTATTTCATTATCTCTTGGCATTTGAGCTATCAAATTGGCCCTTGTGGGATCCATTCACCATGCATGGAAAATCAATCCCATCTAGGTGGGATCCATTCACCATGGGTGGCAAATGAGTCCTATTTGGAAAAAAATTGACCTTTGAGCGAGAAAAAAAAGTGAAATTTGAGTTTAATATTGCTTCATGTCGGCCTGTGATGAGGTATTAATGGGTAAAATAGGTGAATCTCCTATAAAAAAACCTTTCTAAACTAAGTTTTACATCCATTAAGTTAATTCACATCCATTCGTTATTATTCATCCACCAATATTTCATCTTAAGTCAAGAAACATAGGGTTTTATCATTACAAGACATCTATAAATCTCCTAAAGACATTCAAGGGATGAATCTTCCTCCATTGTGGCTGAAATCCAAGATAAACATTATGGAAATGTAATCTATTCCATTAATTCATGTTTCATTCTATTCTTTCATAATTTTGGTTTAATTATCTAAATGGGGTTTGACCAAGGCAAACCCTCATGCCCTAACATTCATAATTTCATCTTCTCCTCTTGTGTGTTTGTAGATTTAAGTCCCTTAGAAGCTTGGAAATCATTGAAGATAAATTTTCAATGTTGTTCAAGTCTTCTCTTCATTCAACAAGTCAAAATATCAAGAAAAATCCATTTTCAAACCTATAAATTAGAGTTTCAGAAGTGAACACCCATAGAAGGCTAAAGTGTAGATTGGAAGCTCTAGATTCTACTTTTGAGAATTTAGCAATTGTAAAGTTAACACATTCACCATGGCCGGTGAATGAGTCTCATTCTAGAATCAATTTTTATTTTTCTACATTTTTGAGTACTCATTTGTCAGAAATAACTTTTAGCTCAGTTTGAGAGAACTGGGACTGATTCCCCCAGAATGGCGAATGAGTCCCTCCAGTCCTAAAAAATAGCAACAAAAACATTTCAAATATAATTTCCAGTCTTCATCAAGGTTTTATGTGCACACTTTCATTCTTATTCATTTCTATTCCAATTTACTATTCATTCTTAGCTTATTTTACATTACACAATTTTTTTTCAAATAAGTCACATTTCGTAGGTTTATCATGTTTAATTAATCAATTTTATTACTTTATTGCATTTATATCACTTTATTTAATTCATGTAACATCACACATAACATAATTTGAATGAACCCTTAGCATTTTTGGCCCTACCTCTCTCCTTTTAGGTGGAAAACCTGAGAAGAGTTAGAGAGTACATAGGAACAAAAAATCTATGGTTCATTTTGGTGAACCTACATTTTGAATTCTTTTTTGACTGATTTTGAGTCCTTTCATCATCATATATCTATCTTTCATTAGGGTTTGCATGCTAGGTGTTAAATTCTGCATTCATAAAAAACATGCATTTAGGTTGCATTGATGGCATCTAAATTCATTTCCACTCTCTAGAAATTGTGTATTTTTCAATTAGGTATGTATCATAACACTTAAAAATAATCAAACTTAGTAAAAATTTTATGAGAAACCTAAAAAAATTCCCATACTAGGACTCATTTGCCACCCTAGGTGAATCAATCACTTCTAACCCTTGAAACAATCTTTTAAAAAGCTGAAAACCTTGTTTTTCTGCTTCTATTTGCTGCCATTAGTTATGTATATCACTTGGATAACTTTCTATAAGATGGATTTCATTATATTTAGCTTAATTTATCTCATTTCATGCATGGTTTCAATTTCACATTTGCATTCTCATATTGCTGCATATCACAATCAATTAATTATCATCTAAAAATTGCATTTCATTTCAACCTTTTACATTGCATTTTGAGTTAGCATAGATTGTTCTTTCAAAAATGTTAGTTTCAATCTTCTCTAGATTTTCAAAGAAAAAGATAGTTAATAAGCATGATTGTCATTCCTTCAATGCATGTCCTAGTGATTAAAGTCTCTTAGCACAAGAGAGTGAAAATGACAATGTGAACCTTGAACTTACACCCCCTCCTATCTTTCCTATTTGTGTGGATGGTGTGATAGCATAGCATATAAACATAGATAACCATGATGATCATATTTATTCTTCTCCCAATATCTCTCCTTTCAGTGATGAAGGTATCTTGGAAAAAGAAGATACAATCACTAACCATCATGAGGATCTTGTTTTTCCTTCTCCTCATTCCCTTTGGGAAGAGATTTTAGCACAAGTGCATGAAATCATAGACACCTTCTTAAACATCACCTTACCTAATTTCCATTGTGTGGATAATATTGAGGAAGATGAGATTATAAATGATGAGGATATGTTAGTCTACAACAACCCACTTTATGATCCTTCCCCTACCTCTCCTATTTTAGAGGATACTAGGGAGCAAAGCAATGAAGTTATAAATGTTCATGATAATCACACTTGTTCTTCTCCTAGTATCTCTACTAGTTGTAACGAAGATAATTTTTTGTTAGAAAATATAACCAATGAGAGTCATGAGAGTATTAGTTATCCCATTTCACCTAAACAAAACCTTATTGCTCAAGACAATTCATCCATTGAACATCTTCATACTTTTGATGAAGTCCTTTTAGGAGAACCAACCTTAGAATGTCCAGAAACTTCAGTTTGTAGTTCTTCTCAAACCTCTCATCCTAGGAAAAATATCATGATACCAAACACAAACCACAATAATGATATGGAATCCCACTTGTTAAGAGATGCAAACATTATTCAACCTCAACTCATTCTTTACCCACCACCACATAAACATTCACCTAAACTTGAGTTTAATCTCTACCCACCTTCACACAAAGAAAAAACTCAAAATAAACCTCAACTTATTCTTTACCCACCTTCACATAAACTTCACCCCTCTAACCAACCGCGATACACCCTCTACCTCCCTTAATCAATGTGTTGCAACCATCTAGTAATGATCCTATTGCTCATACATATAACACTCAAAATAATCCACAACCGTTGAAACCAATCCCACCCTCCTTACCTTTACCTAATCCACCTAGTGCTCCTCATTGCATCCCACACACAAAGGGTTATTATCTTGTCGAACAATTAAAGAATACTCCTACAAATATTTCCCTTTGGGGTTTACTTCAGCACTCACCAGATCATCCCAATATTCTTCAAATAGCCTTAAAAAAAATTGCAGATCCTCATGTTAAAAATTTGAATGATGTGGAAAATTTAGTTCATAAAATAAATCAAACTAATCTTGACATTAATTTCCATCAACATGAGCTCCCTCCTTTAGAGCTGTGCAAATAAAGTGACACTTTTAGGATCACTAATCAATACCATAGGATAGGAGTAAAGCACACCCTTATTGATAATGGTTCTACTATTAATGTGTGTAGTTTGAATCTCCTTGATCAATTAGATGTTGAAAAGTCACAAATAAAACTTGATTCTATATCTATTCGAGGATTTGACAATTCAACAAAGCAACCACTCGGCGTAATCACTTTGCCTATTACAGCTCAAGTGGTTACTTTGCAAACTCATATTAATGTCACACCTTATGATATTTCATACAATCTTCTTTTAGTTAAACCATAGATTCATGAGATGAATGTAGTTCCTTTGAACCTTCACTATATAATGAAATATGTCTATAACAATAACATTTATCAAGTTGAAAGAGACCCCAATCCTGAAAGTTGCTTGTAGCTTACAAAAGGAGTTAGAAGTCCTCTAAAAGCATTTATTCCAACATCCAATATAGACCCTCTTGAAATTGAAAAAAACAATGAGGAACCAATGTCTATATTATTTGGTGATGATTGGGGATCCTTAGAATTCACACCATCATTTATTGGGGAATACATATTCACACAAAATAAATGTGAGCAACAAGCACAACCAACCATCACGTTAACACATCATTTGAAAGACCTTTGGAATGCATCCACCTCAACCACTTTAGAAAAATCCACAGCCTCCATAACAACCCTTGATGAACAAAACAATGAACAACTACCCGATTCCAAATCAATGAAACAACTTTATGAAAAAGGGTATGAGCTCATGACAAAACTTGGATATAATGGAAAAGGATGTGGTGTTTGAGAAGAAGGTATCCACAATCCTACAAAGCTTAACACACAACAAACAACTCACGGTCTAGGTTATTGCCTATTTTTTGAGATCAACAAACCTTCACTCAAAATCAACAATATCATACATCATACTCCTAAATCATCTTTCAAAACTATTGGTCTTGACCATCATCCTTTATGAAACATGAGAAAAACACCTACATGTTTGCTTAATGTCAATGTCATCTCCCAAAATGCTCATCATTTGAATAAAATTTCATAATCTAAATAGTCCTACATAAGTATGGCATCCAATACTAAGCAATATGTATATTTAAAACCAATCACATTATCACCTTCTACCATTGATCATGAAGATATCTTCTTCAGACTCCTCCAAAATCACTTTATCACCTTCCCTCTTAGAAATCATAAGAAATTTTATTCCAAGACTTACTTTTGTTCCTACCATAGAGTTCATGGTCACTCCACTAACAAATGTCATGCCTTGAGTCATAAAATACAACATTTTTAGGAGTTTGGTATGCTTCCCTATGTGGGGGCACCTCATTCCTCTAATTGATCCTAATTTTCACTCTCGCATGCATTTCATCAATCCTTTTGGGTCACCTCTTTCCTACACTAAGTAGGGGAAAAAGGTTTGCTAGTCTTGTCCTTGTATGTCACTTATGATTTCCTTCTTTGGATAGTTATTAACCTTTCATGAACACATAAGAGCAGGCTTTGGATGTGGACAACATGCCTCAAGTTGGATCAGATATGAAATACTTCCCTTTCTTCATAATTCAACTTATTGAAAACATATGACTTGGCATGGGGCTTTCCAAGTAAGCTCTCATGTCTCCTTTCTATACTTTAAAGAAATATATCATAGTACTGGTGTTCACAACTACTTTAAAGTGGGGGCATACATCAGCACTCACATTTCATTGTGTGGATTTTCTTTTAGTTGTGATTTCCTCTCTTGGAAGCATTAGGTACAATGTTGCCCAAGATGAGACCTTACACTTGTCCTCTCTTGGAAACAAGATGAGATTGTTTTCACTTATCCTCTCTTGGAAATATTTGGCATGATGTTCCTTGAGATGAGAAATTGCATAGAAAAAGAAAAATCCATTCGAACAATCCTTACACTATTTTACATTTACAATTTCTATGAGTGTGAAGCTTATGAAGCTTTCCTTATATCATAGGGTTTGAAAAACCCTTTTCCTTTCTCGCACCTCATTAAAGTTATCAGGAGATATAACTTTGATATGGTTGAGTGGGAAGCCTATCTAGTGGCATGAACTTCCACATATCCACCTATGTGTTTGAGTGGATGCAAACTAGCATATGTTCCTCACCTCTTGGTATTTCTCACCTTGTGGATGATCACAAGTTTCGTGGCCCCAGATTGAGTATGTTGTGGACTTCTCACCCCATAGATGACTAGAAGTCTTGTGGCCCCAAAGTGAGTACATGTTTTCCACCTCATATTTCTTTCCTTTAGTCCTTGCCATTGCATGATTATGTATATTGATAGTTTGAATTAGGATCTTGGATCCTAGGGGCTTGTGCAACCTCCTTGATTTTTTTCATATTTTCTAATCTGCATCTATATATGTGGATTTCTCTTGAATGTCTACTTTAGTGTGAGTTTGAAGTAAGTTCATCCTCTCACTAAAGTGGGGGTTAAATGTGCCATAGAAGAAAGTGCCTTTTTCTTGACATGGGAGTAATTCATGATAAATTGACTTAATGAGGCCTTGATTTAGGTGTTGCAAGGCATTTTATACATCCACAGTAAGTCTTGGACCCTTGTAAACTAAATAAAATGCTTTTAATGATGTCTTGTAAAGGTGTTAGAAAGTATTTTAAGATTCTTTCAAAATTTTCTAGACTTAATGAACCTATTTCTCCCTGATTCAACATTATAAATGTGCTTAATAACATTGGGTATGTGTAGGATCATGATGGGTTAGAAAGTGGCAATATGATGGGTATGTGGCTAGCAACTATTTTTTTTACCCAAAATTGATGAAACAAAAAGGGTTTTTAAAGGAGATTCTTAGCTTTCCAATAATATAAATTATGCTTTACTTTGAATTTGATAAGTAATTATTATTCATTTTCTATTCAAATTATGACTAAATTCCTGATTGATAGGCTGATTGAAAAACATCTATAGCTTTCAAAAAATATCACATTTTTTGAATCTAAAACGTGCGTCAAATTTTATGCTTTTCATACTATAGGATTAAAGAAAGAAAAATTGAATTTCATGAAGTTTTGACCAAGTTAAGGTGATCATACATATGAATTTTTATATTTTTTAAAAAGTTGTAATAAAAAAATCATTATTAATTATTTGCATGGAAAAAAATTACAAAAAAATATGCATCACATCAGGGCATGAGTCCTCTACTTACACCTAAAATCTTATAAAAAAATACTATCATTTTATTGTGGTTAGGGTGGTCTGAAAAACACCTACTTCTTAGTTTTTCCTTGAAATTTAAATACCACTGCATTGAAATTTCAAATTTTCACCAAATATTTTTTTTGCTTTTTAAACAAACCTACTAGTTTTGAAACTACATTCAGTTTGTTACAGATTCTATTGTTACATATTTTTGAAATATTATAGATAACTTATTCAAATTTTAATGCCAAGTTTCCTAACTCTAATTTTTCTGAATTTTTTGCCACTTAAGGGCCTATTTTTTCCATGATGATCCTATACATACCCCATTATTACATCAATCTATAAGGTTTTTGAATTAAACTTAATGATAAACTAGTGTTGCAATGTGTCTTGTACATTCACATTGGTTCTTGTGACTTCCTAGGCTATGTGGAGCTCATTTTAGTGTTGTAAAGTGTATTTAATCACACTTTCACATTGAATTTTGTGTCCCAAGACCTATTTGAAATTTACATCATCACTAATAGGCCCCTCTTAACCCATATTGTGCATCTCAAGGCTTAAACTAATCAAATACCTGACAAGGTTGCATTTTAGACCTTATTTCCTTATCTCTTGGCATTTGAGTTATCAAATAGGCCCCTATGGGACCCATTCACCATGCATGGATAATTGGTACCATTAAGGTGGGACCCATTCACCATATGTGGTGAATAAGTCCCATTTGGCTCAATTTTAACCTTTGAGTGGGAAAAAAAAGTTAAATTTGAGTTTAATATTGCTTCATGTCAGCCTATGATGAGGTATTAAAAGTTAAAATAGGTGAATTTACTATAAAGGAATGTCTCTAAACTCATTTTTACATCCATTAAGTTAATTCACATCCATTCTTCATTATTCATCCACCAATATTTCATCTGAAGTCAAGAAACATAGGGTTTTATCACTGCAAGACATTTAGAAATATCCTAAAGATGTTCAAGGGATGAATCTTCCTCAATTTTAGCTGAAATCCATGACCAACACCATGTTTCATTATATTCTTTCATCACTTTGGTTTAATTATCTAAATGAGGTTTGACCAAGGCAAACCCCCATGCCCTAACATTCACCATTTATTCTCTTCTCATGTGTTTGGAAATTTAAGTTCCTTAGAAGCTTGGAAATAATTGAAGATCAAGTTGCAAGGTTTCTCAAGTCTTCCCTTCATTCATCAAGTCAAAATATCAACAAAAATCCATTTTCAGACCCATAAATCAGAGTTTCGGAAGCAGACACTTGTAGAAAGCTAAAGTACAAATTGGAAGCTCTAGATTCCACTTTTGAAAATTTATAACTTCAAAAATGGGCTCATTTTCCATGGGTGGTTAATGAGTCCCACTCTAGAGTCAATTTTGAGTTTTCTACATTTTTGAGTACCCATTTGTCAAAAACAGGTTTTGGCTGAGTTTGACAAAACTGAGATTGATTCTCCCAGAATGGCAAATGAGTCTCTCTAGTCCTGAAAAATAGCAACAACATTTAAAATGTAATTTCTAGTCTTCATAAAGGATCTAGGTGTACACTTTAAGTCCAATTCATTTCTATTGCAATTTACTATTCATTATTAGGTTATTTTACATTACACAATGTGTTTTCAAACATGTCACATTTCTTAGGTTTCACATATTTAATCAATCAATTTAATTAATTCATTTCATTTATATCACTTCATTTAGTTAATATAACATCACACATAGCATAATTTGAATGAACCCCTAGCATTTTTGGCTCTACCTCTCTCTTTTTAGGTGAAAAACCCTAGAAGAGTTGGAGAGTACATAGGAACCAAAAATCTATGATTCACTTTCATGCAATAGGGGTAGGAACCTATGTGATTTTCACTAATGATTGTGTATTTTCAAAATTGATGAAGGATCGTGAGGAATATGATGATCTAGGTGATAGTCATCTATGGACCTTATATTTTGATGTTGCAAAATGCAAAGCTAGCTCTAGAGCTAGCATCCAACTAGTGTCTTCAATAGGATCAGAGACCCTCAAGGCTTACAATTTTCAATTCTTATGCTCAAATAATGATGTGGAATGTGAGGCCTTGGTCCATGGTTTGATCCTTCCAGAATGCATGGGCATAAAGGGAATACAAGCTTTTAGAGATTTAAAGTTAATGGTGGGCTAGGCTTGTGGGAAAGTAGCTACAAAGAATATAAGAATGAAGTCGTATAGACATTAGATTTGGGACGTTATTAAGAGTTTTGAATCCTTTAATATACAAGTCATTCCATAATCTCAAAACAATGTTGTTGATTGGATGGCCTCTATCAATTTGCAATTTGAACTAGTTTTGAATTCAACCAAGTAGAATGTAGTGCAAGTCATCGCCAACCCGCAATCCTTGACAATGATCAAAACTAGAAATTTTTTGATGATGATGTTCAAATTTATGCCTTTATAAAAAAATCAAGAAGGTTCCTAACTATTCACAACTTGGAGTAGAATTTCTTGAAGAGCAGGTTATCCAATTAAAATTCAACAAGCTTCCTCAGGGATAAATCTGCCTTGAAAATATCTTTAATTGTGAAGACATAAGAAACAACAAGTAGAGGTTCACCGTGGATGCAAGGGAATATAAAGAGCTTGATGTTGGAATCAACAAAAATTTAAATCTATGAAGGGGAGTTCCCCACAAGGACAAGAAAATATTGAAGGATCTATGTTTCAAATATGATGGAGTCATTTCCTAGACCTATGATGATCATAGATAGTATGACCTGAGCATAATTTAGCATACCATTGACTTGGTGGAGGGAGTTAAGCTAGTCTAACAAAAACAAAAGCTAGTCAATCTTAAGGTTGAAGTGTTGATGGTGGAGGATCTCACCAAATTGGTCAAGTCAAGGATCATATATCCAATCAAGCATTCCACCAAGGTGTCAAATCCAGTACCTGTTCAGAAAAAGAACGATGATATTAGGCTTTGTGTCAAATTTTGTTATTTGAATAAAGCCTCGCTAAAATACCACTACCCTTTTCCATCAATGGAGTAGATCCTATAAACTATGGCTGGATCGAAGATGTTTTCATTACTGGATGGTTTCTCAAGCTATAACAAGGTATATGTAAAGGAAGGTGACCAACATAAGAGAACATTTACCACTAAGTGGGGAAAATTTGCATACTCAAAAATTCTATTCGGACATTCAAATGTTGTTGTAAATTTTTAATGAGCAATGGATATTGCTTTCAAGGGATTAATCAACTTGATTACCTTATTGTATTTTGATGAAATTATGGTCTTTTCAAAGTCAAATGATGATCATTTTGATCATCTAGAGAAGACTTTCTAGAAATTTCAATAGTTCAAGATTTCTTTGAATCCCAAAAAATGTGTTTTAAGAGTACCTCAAGGTAAGCTACTTATTTTTGTAGTGTCAAAAGAGGGAATAGCAATATACCTTGAAAGGCTGAGATCTATAATGTAATTACCCCTACAAGTAAATCATAAGGGAGTGTAGTATTTTCTAGGGAAGATCAACTTCGTCAATAGGTTCATATCAGATTTTGCAGGTACTGTGAGACTAATCACACTAATGCTTAAGAAGAACCTAATTTTCAAATGGATCCCCAAGGGAAAGAATTTTTTTGAGTAGATAAAGATAGCCATCTCCACTACTCTGGTATTGGCTAATCCTGAGTTTTCCAAATATTTTTTACTCTATTTATACGGTGGCCAAGATATCATAGTTTTGATGCTAACTCAAAAGGACAAGGAAAATGATGGAGAGCATCCTACTACATTTCACTCAAGGACCCTTAAAGGATATGAGTCTAGGTATAATTTTATAGAAAATAAGGGTTTTTCCATTGTTAAAAGCTTAAAGAAGTTCCAACACTTGGTGTTAGCCAATAAGATCACTTTTCTCGTTGTGCATCCTAGTGTGCGAGACTATATCATAGAAGGTGAGATAACCAAAAAGAGGGAAAACTGGATCACCAAGATACTAGAGTATGATGTGGACATTAGACCAACCAAGTTGGTTCAAGGAAGAGGTCTATGTGAATACATTGCACAAAAATCATGTTCCATAGCTTAAAACTAGATTGATTAGGTCTACTTGAACCAATTTGAGTCCAATGAATCTTGGGTGGCAGTTTGGACACAAAATATACAAGATGGGCACTACCTGACCAAACTTCTATCCCTTAAAATGTGATACTACAAATTACGAGGCACTAGGTATGTATGGATTGAAGGTGTATTATTCAACATAAACTATGATGGTGTCTTGCTCTAATGTTTAGATAAACTATAGGTAGAAAGAGTTCTTAATGAATTCTAATGCAGTCCTGAGGGTGCACATTTCTCTCCTAAGGCTACTACTTTGAAGATAATGTGAGTGAGATATTATCGGCCCTCTATTTTTTTTGAAGCAAATCATTTGTTGCAAAAGTGTACTCATGAGTTCTAATTGTTTATTAGAAAGAGAAATAATTTCACTCTTCCTTTGAGCCCAACTATAACTGAAGATCCCTTTGCTTAATGGGGTCTATATTTTGTTGGAATGATAAATCCTATTTCTAGTGCTAGCCACAAGTGGATCCTTACAACGATCAAGTACTTCACAAGGTGGATGGAGGTTGAAACTCTAAAAAATGCCATAGAGGGTGAGTTGTCAATTTCCTTAAAGAGCTGGTAGCTAGATTTGGCTCACCCAAAACCATCATATCCAAAAATTCCTATGATTTTGTAGGTTTAGGGATGTTTGATTTTGCTATCAAACATGGGATTTACCTTAAAAATTCATCAAACTACTACCCACAAGAAAATGGGCTAGTAGAGTCAACCAACAAAAGCCTAATTAGGTTAATCAAGTGCATTGGGTTGGAACTACAAGGGGATTGGAACAAGCACTTGTGAGTTGCTTTTTGGTGGATCGGATTAATCCCAAGAAGATCCTAAAGAATTCTCCTTATGAATTGGTGTATGGAAAAGAGGCAGTGTTACCTACTTCTATACAAATTCCTTCCTTACAACTACTTAAAGCCCTAGAGATTGAAGAAAGTGGTGGAATGGAAGTACACTTGGTGGAATTCCTCAAACTAGAGGAGAATAGAGAGAAAGCCTATGGAGCCATGATCAACCACCAATAAATAGTAAAGTGATGGTTTTAAAAAAAGACCTCTAACCCATAATTCAAAGAATGGATTGTAGTGCTAAAGTACGATGAGTGTGTTAAAAACTAGGGCAACACAAAATTTTAAGTGCTATGGAAGGGACCCTTCTGAATTATTGAGTGCAAGGAAAATAATGTGTATGAACTTGAAGATATGGAGGGTAATGATTTAGATCTACTAGTGAATGGTATTTATTTGAAATTTTTAATTAAAATATGTAGTTTTAAAAAAAATTAACAGTTATGTATCATATGTAGAATTTTTTTGTAAATACATTCTAAATTTTAATAATAAGCTATTAAGAATAACACAAAAGAAGAAAAAAGTTTGTATTATATTATATTCATAAAAAATTTACAATTTAATACAAGCTCAAGGCTCAAATTTAAATTTAAGGCTCTCTTGAGAAAACCCAAAAAGGGTTACAGAGCAGAAAGATGCAAAAAAGAGGCAACATGCAAAAAAAGTAAAGATAAGCCTCTAGTCATTATCTATCAAGTTGAAAAGGCTCATCATTGGGTTTTTCTTCTTCTTCTTCTTCTTCTTATTTTTTAAGAAGCAAAAATTGGGTGAACACACAACACATGCGGGCTCCACATAGTACAGACCAAATGTGGCCTCTAGAGTCGATGCGATTATGCAATACAAACTCAAACTGTTTCCTCCAGGAATTAACTCATTTGAATACAAAATATAATGAAACCTTTTGATGAAAGATGTATAATTTGATGCATCATTGGGTACCTATGAACATTTTAATGTGAAATTTTCAAAATTTTAAAACATTTATGCCCAACGTTCATCAAAATTACAATGCTCCATGATTTTCATTGTTATTTTGACATACAATTAAAGTCAACCATCCTCTTCCATCAATTTGTGGGTTGACATATGGTTATCCTCCTTAATTTTTTGGAGGATGTGTATATGGTTA
>VDFB02054379.1:0-21930 GCA_007258455.2 Sequoia sempervirens | reverse complement strand
ACTGATCTTTGTACAACACTTTATCTTTAAATATGACATCCCTACTACTCAAAAAATTTTGATTTTCAAAACCCAATTTTTTCTATTTTTAGAATCTACATATGCAAATACTTCACAACCAAAGGTATTGAGAAAAGAATAAATCACCTTCTTACCTATATGATTCATCTAGAATACCACAACCCAAAGGATTAGAGAGAACTCTATTGATTAAATAAACAATAATGTTTGTAGCTAGTCGCGCCCATAAAAGGATATGAAAATCACTGTAAAACCTATCCTGGGAATTGGACATTCTAGCAGGTGACTAATATCTCCTCATGGACGTTTATTTACTTGTCAAACCAGGGAACATATACTTTTAATGGAGCAAGACAATGTATGCACTAAGAACTAGTTTTAATCACAACTTAAAATAAATAAATACTTGGAAAGAATTCTACCAACTCTACAGGAAGGTAATGCAAAGTTCTCTTAACTCAACCATAATCTAACCAAAATAGAAATCATAACAGCTATGACTGAGAAACAAACTATGAACTAGCCTTATGCGGTAGGAACAGGCACAGGGATGGATTCTTGATGCTACAGGAACAATATAAGACTGAGTTTGCACATAAACTTCAAAGATGAAATCTAATTGATGATCAATAGAAAAAGAACAGCTAACTAACTAGCTACAAATACTTACTAAGTGGGCCCCCTTACCAAGCATCTACTAATTTTGCAAGTGCTAAACTCAGAACTTCATCAAACTTTATTCATAAACTTAGAATGGTATACATTGCTCTGTTGATATGAAAACTAACAAAAAACTCTATATCTTGTCATATAGATTTTTCTTTTATTATTATCATACTGACTCTTACATGATATATTCTATCTCCCTATCACTATGCTTCTATCTTACTTCTATGCTTCCCTTATGCTCACTCGCACAGGAGGAGCACTTATTTAAAATTAGGAAAATAGCTAACTAACTAACCCTAACAAAGAAAGACATGGATATGAAATGTATCCTAAAATCGAGGAACAGACTTCATAAATGAATTTATCCATTCAACCCAATCAAAGAGAATCTAGCGCTCCACTCTTTCCAGATTGACTGACATTTAAAATCATTCCCAACAGTTTCGATCAAAGAGTCTTCGCTAGAGCTTCCTTGAAGTCATGTAGGAAATGGACTTTACTACAATGCTGAGATCAGTTGCGCTTGACTCAATCATACTTTCTTCAACAACCTACGAAACACAAGGTAATAGATGTGAAAGAAAAGGCACATGGCACATACACAATATATGTTCATTAATCACATATTTAAATCTATTTCATCATTCAAAAACTATATGTGATATACCAGTCATTTAGGGAGTCAAATGGGGTAATAAATATAGATAAGTCAACATGATAGGCTACAGGAACATGAAAGTGTATTGCTATAGGATATCCCAATAAAATGTTTCAAAAGAGTTTAAACAACCATGAATAACAAAATTAAAGGTATTAAAAGTTCATCATGATATCCAAACTATGAGTACATTTTGGGCTCATCATTTTCCCCTTACTTAACCCAATGTTGATCCTCTAGCATTAACTTTTCTGGTGGTCTCTTTGAAATTAGTGGTTGTGGCATGACTTTGAAATGGAGTTCCAAACTTGTAATAAAATCCTCTGAAAGTCTGCCACCTTTCATACCTATGAGCTTCTGAATCTTCATTAAGATTTGTAGCCTGGTAAGGATAAAGGGGCCACATTAGCACAGGAGGTCTGAATGTCAATGGCAACCATAGTTCAAACCTCTTTTGAAGTCCCAACTGTATATATTTTCTTGATCGTTTAAGAGCTACTATGAAATTTAGGGGACTATGAGGCTCAGACCTTCTTAGCCCAACAGTTAATCTTTCCCACCTTTTCTCAATTTTGGTGTATGACAGCCTCCAAAACGAATATGGTTGTTCCTAAAATTTATCATATACCTGTTTCTTGAGATCAAATATTTTCATCTTGACTATATTATTATGAAAGCCATATGCCAGAGTAAACCAGGTTTTCAACATTGCATGGGGGTTTGAACTTTAGGGCACAATGGAACAGGCTCATTCCTTTCGGCTTCCTCATATGTTTCCCATTGCCTACCATAATTTTCTTCATTTGTTGCCCATGACATAAGTGATCTCAAATGGTGTCACCAATATACAGAAGAGGATTTTTAATTCTATTTCAAATGGAATTAAAAAGCCATGTAAATAAAATTCACACAGAGAATTTCTTAACCAATTAGGGGCTTCCTGGTATGCATCGTAGAATTCTTTAGCAATGTGAAGTATAGGATCTTGATTTCTAAAAATTCTCATTAGTTGGAACCATAAAAATTGTTCCTGAAGGAACATAGCATAAACTCTGGGTGGTGGTCTGCATTCCATAATCTGACTAGTTACTTTTAACATTTCATCCATTTTCTCTTTTAATTCAAGAATTTCCTGATTTTGAGTTTCAATTTCCTTTTTTAGTTTCTTCTTTTCTACCTCCCATAGACTTTGTTGCATGTCAGTCTGGGCTAGGTGTTGGAAAGTTAGGGTTTGCAATGTAACTGGTTTACATGTAGCTTTGACATATTCCAAAAACTCAATCAAAAATGTCTTCTTATAAACAACAATGGCTTGACAAGTTGCAAGGGGAAATGTAGCTTCACTGGCCACATCCAATTGTTCAGTTTGTGCTTGCTCTTGCTGCAAGATCAATTCTTGTTGCTACAGTGGAGAAGATTGTGCTTCCTCCAAAATCTGCATAGCAGTGGCAGCCAAGTCATCAAGACTTGGTACCCCTTTTTCATTATGCTCAATTTCCTTTGTCTCAATTTGTTCCTCTTCTAGAACGAATGAACTCTATGCAACACTCTTAGACACATTCTAAGAAACATCAAATTTAGACTCTACAGACTCTTCTAAAATTAAAATAACCTCTGGTTGAGGTGAAGCAGGGGAGGTTTTACATTATTTCCTTGTGGAAACTCTTCTTGGCACTGGTGCAGCTGTAGGAGGTGTTTTTGTAGCCTTCCTCTTTCTAGACTGTCTAGAGGGTTCTGCCTTGTCAGAGGATGATGGTGAACTGATGATAGCAACATGTGATACTCTAGGAGAGATGGTTGTAGGGGAAGATGTTGCAGGAGAAGGGCATTGCCTTTTCTGAGAATGAAGGTCAGACTCTGGGGTTTGTTCCACCCCGGATGACTCTCTTGCCTTTGTTTTTCCCTTCTCTCTCCTAGTGGCAGACCTAGTTTGTAGCTGGGTAGAGGATTCTGGTGTGTGAGCTGTAGGACCAGGTGCTGCAGGAGCCGATGACCCTTGCCCTGTTCTTCTAATGGTAGATGCAATTTCTTCTTTCTTTTTCTTAGGCCGTGGGGTAAGTACCCTAGGGGGTTCTAGAATTTGCAAGCTCTTTTGGGCAACAAATTGTTTCCAAGAAAGAGGTGAGACATCTCTCAAAGAGCGTTCAACCAAAAATTTGATAAGGCTATGGTGAGCAATAGAATTATCTTTCCCTTGTTGGGTTCCATGGGCACTTTGTTCCAAATATTTTAACAAGAAGTTCGAAACATTTACAGCTAACCCATGCCTCATATGAATTAACAATTTGAAATGGTAAGAATGCAGGTAAGAGAAATGGCCTTCACATGTTAAATACCTGATTATGTAAGCAGCGTATTCTAGATAAGGAGGAGGAAACGATACTCACTTGCATCCCTGCTTGGAGACTTCAAAGGTCCATCAGTGGGTATTGAAAATTTATCCCTTGCAAAGGCAACATCTGAAGAAAAATTTTCTCCAATGGCTGGAAGCCCAGTTACTTTAGTAATTTTTTCTTCAGTTACAACAGCCATTAGGCCCTATACAGTAGCCTCCCCTTCAGAAAGGGTTCTCAAAAATTCACCAGTAGCCTCCTCATTGAAAGCATTTAAACTTAAAAAGTAATTTAACCATCCACAGAGGCTGAATGCCTGGACTGTTTAAGGATTTTGCAATAATAACTCATGAGCTACAGGCTCATATTGCACCAGCTGACCACCCATGTTCATAGTTTTTCCTTAGCTGAACTCAACTCTTTGCTGAAAATCCAAAAAATTCCCTCTTTTTCCCTTTTTGTTTTGGTTTTCTTTTCTATCGTGCCGTCACTTTTCTCTCTTTTTCCAAAAATAAAATTTTTGAACAAGTAGTTTTAATTGTAATTTACAAGAAAAACATGCAATGAAAAAGACATGCAATCATATTTGGAAAGTACCAGAAAAATAATAAAGAAAGGTTATTTGAGCAGTTGTGGCAGTGGCGAAAAGACAAGTTTAAAAAGTGGATTACCCCACCTCCTACTTAGAGTATGACATGTGTCCTCACATGTACTAAAGAATAGGTGGAGATCGGATAATAATGACTGATACAGACATAGTAGTAAATGAATAGAATAAAATAAATCAAATATGCGATAACAAAAGATATGGCATACCTTTTGATAAATGCATGTACGTGTTGAGAAAGATGATGGCTTTGACATGAGTTGACAGTTGGGAATGATATCATAATTAAGGGTGATGCAGATGAATGAGGTGGATGGGTGATGTGGGTGGATGAGATGAATGGATGGAATAGATGGATGGGATGGATGGATGGAAGATAAAGAAGTGAGATGTGGTGACAAGTGAAATGAAGAAAAAGGGGTTTCCTTAAAAAGGAAACCTTTATTATGACCATGCTTTTCAAAATTATAGTGAAGCTGCAAGAGAAAGGATAAAGCCTTCGGCTATAGGAAGAGTAGCGGCAGGATCCTGAACGAATTGCTACATGAATTCTTCTTTTGAGTTTGGTTTATGGTACAACCGGAGGTGGTGTCCATTAACTAACAACTTGAATCTAACAGGATCAATTGTAACAAGTTGAACTGCACCATTAGCAAATACATTCTCATTTCATACAGGCCCAACCATCTAGTCTGTAATTTTCCTGGACTGTCCTTATACCGTGAGTCATAAAGTAGAGCCCAATCTCCTACTTTGAATTTCTTTTTCTTAATGTATTTATCATGCCACCTTATTCTCTAATTCTGTATCATCTTAGTGTGCTATAGGGCATGCTTTCTGAGTTCATCTAGAGCATTGAGCTGCATGATTCTGTCCTTTTGTGCATTTGTTAAATCCATGTCCATCTCTAGTGTTGTTCTAAGAGTCTTATGTTCAATTTCTATTGGCATCACAGCTATTTTACCATACACCATTTCAAAAGGTGTAAATCCTGTAGCAGTCTTCCAGGTAGTACGGTAGGCCCATATAGCTTCTGGTAACCTTGTGGCCCAGTCCTTCCTATACAAATCTACAATTTTAGTCAAAATGGCTTCTATGTCTCTATTGGTGACCTCAACCTAGCCATTGGCCTGGGGGTGATAAGGAGTTGATTTCATGTGTCGTATATTGTATTCATTGACTAAAGCTATGATAAGTGTAGAAGTAAATTGTGCTCCCTGATCTGTCACTATCTCCCTAGGAACACCAAACCTAGTAAATATTTCCTCATAGAGGAATTCAGCCACTTTATTATCCCTAGCATGTTTCATAGGTTTAGCCTCTACCCATTTTGTGACATAATCTGTGCATACAAGGATGTAGGACTTACCATTGGAAGGTGGATCAATTGGTCCCACAAAATCCAGTCCCCATTTGTCGAAGGGTGTAACTACAACTTGTGGAAAGAGAGGCATCTCATCAAAGCGAGTTGGTCTTCCCATACATTGGCATCTATCACATCTCCTGGTATATTTGGCTGCACCTCTATGTAGAGTTGGCCAATAATAGCTAGTATTTAAAATTTTCATTGCTGTTCTTTTAGCATGAAAATATCCACCACACACCTCATGATGGCTTGCATGCAGTATATCATGAGTGTCCTCTTGTACACATCTCCTCATAACTTGATCTCACCCTATATAAAACATGCAATCTACAATCCATGAAAATTTAAAGCTTTTCTCTACCAATAATCTCTTTTCCTTAGGGAGAATTGAGGAGGAGCTCTTCATGTTGCTAGATAGTTTGCTATATCAGCATACCATGGGTGAATAACCTTGATTGCAAATAGGTACTCATCAGGAAAGGAGTCTTCAATAAGTGTAGTGTCATATTTCCTTTGAATTCTAGAAAGGAAATCAGCAACTACGTTGGCTTTACCTGGCTTGTCCATAATTGTAATGTCAAATTCCTGCATCAGCAATAACCATCTTGCCAGTCTCCCAGATATTGAGCTTTTGTTCATGAGATACCGGATTGCTGCATGATTAGTGCAGATAAATATTTGATAACTAGTGATATAATTCTTGAATTTATTGAGGGCGTAGATGATTGCCAAGATTTCTTTTTCTGTAACAGTGTATTTGAATTCAACCCCTTGCAAATTTTTTCTTATATAGTAGAGTGTATGTTCAGTTGATCCATCCTTCTGCCCTAACACTACTCCAATTGCATAATCCAATGCATCAGTATGAATATAAAATGGGAGCGACCAATCAGGTCCTTTCAGAATAGGTTCCTATGTGAGGGCGACTTTCAAGTCAAGAAATTCATTTTCACATTCCTCTGTCCAGGAAAGCTCTACATCTTTCTTCAGTAGATTGTATAAGGGGCCTACTATTTGGCTGAAGTCCTTTTTGAATCTTCTGTAGTATCCGGCATAGCCTAGAAAGCTCCATACCTCTTTTTGCTTAGTAAGAGAGGGTAACTTAGAGATGACCTTAATTTTAGTGGGATCAACTTGAATTCCTATAGCAGAAATATAGTGACCGAGCACTATTCCCTCCTACATCATTATGAAGCACTTTTGACTATTTAGCGAAAGGCTGTGATCTTCACATCTCTATAGTACTTTCTCCAAGTTGGATTGAGCTTCCTAAAATAATGTACCATAAATAGTAAAGACATCCATGCATATTCCCATGCAATCATATGAGATGTCTGAGAAGATACTTATGATTGCCCTCTGGAAAGTTGCAAGAGCATTACAGAGACCAAAAGGAAAAACTGAATAGGAAAACGTTCCCCAAGGGCATGTAAAAGTTGTTTTTTCCTGATCCTCAGGAGCAATCTTGATTTTATTGTACCACTGAAGCCATCCAAGAATGAGAAGTACTTCTTTCCAGCTAAATTATCCAAAACTTGATCAATAAATGGAAGAGGAAAGTAATCTTTCTTTGTTGCTAAGTTGAGCTCTCTGTAATCTACACATACCCTCCATTTTCTTCCTTTCTTATGAACAATGACCAATGGGGAAACCCATTGACTATCGAAGATTGGGTAGATAAAGCCAGCTATCAACATTTTCTGCAATTCTTTTTTAACAATCTCTCTCAAAGTTGGATTGATTCTTCTTTGAGGTTTCCTGACAGGTTTGAAGTCACTATTAATATATATACGATGTGTACAGATTTTTGGGTCTAGACCCTTCATATCTCCATAGTCCCATGCAAATGCTGATTTATGACTGGTAAGAATTTTGATCATAGATTCTTGTTGCTCACTGGTGAGGTTTTTATTAATGCACAAGGTTTTTCCTGCAGCTACCTACACTTGGGAGGTTAAGTCTATCATAGATACTTTAGACAGAAATGGCATGTCTACCTCATGGGGTAGTAAGGTGTGTAAGCAATCAGTTGTTGTAGGATAATGAGTTGATGTGGACAGAGGAAGAATAGTCTGCAAGGAACATGGATTTTTCTTACAATGAAATTATTTAGTACCATAGTTATTTAGCAGGATATTGGACAGTATATCTTCTTCTTCTTATTGTGCAATGAAAGTCTCTCTGGTAATCATCACTAAATTGGCCACGGAGTTCACTTCTTCCTCTTCTCTTAAATCTAGCTAAACAACATCTCTAGACTCAAGTTGGGGTAGTGCTAGAGAATAGAGGGTAAGCTTCTTTGTTTTATATCTATCAGATATTGTCATGTCACCTAACCTACAACCAATGCAAGCATCAGCAGTAGCCAACCAAGGCCTTCCTAGTATGACAAGGTATCCCCCCAATGATGCCTTTGGAGATAAGACCATAAAATCAACAGGGTACTCTCAAGAATCCAAGGTGACTACTAGGTCTTCAACTACCCTGTCAAGTTTGAAAGTTGAGCTATCAGCAAGTTGTAATATTGTAGGTGTAGTCCTTATTTCTAAAATATTAAGTTTTACATCCAGGTCCTTTGTTATGACATTGATAGCTGCACCAAGATCTACTAAAGCATTCTTAATTTGCAACCCATTAACATTTATCTCCACAACAGTACTTCTTGAATCTAAATATTTTGGGATGCTAAGCTTCCCTAGCATTAAGTTAGAGAGTTGGCCTATTACATGGATAGATTGAGGGTCTTTCTTTTTCTTCCCCAGTTTCTTAAACATGCCTCCTTGATGGCCTTGCCATAGATATGTACTTCTTTGATTGCTTGGAACAAGGGAATTTTCGCACATATATGCTTTAGCTAGTCAAGGATGTCAAAGGTAGGTTCCTCTTGTTTTTTCACATTTTCACCTTCCAATCTTTGTGAGAAAGGAGGGGACACTTTATCAGATGGCTTAGGGAATGATGGAATCTAAACTAGCTGATTAGGTTGGGCTTGGTCATTGATATCTTCTTTTTGGCCAGTGTCCTCAGATGGTAGTTCTAAGATTATGGGAAGAGATGGTGTGGGCAGCACGGTTCCTGAATGTAAATTAATATTATTTAGGTTAAGAGCATAGGAAGGCTGATGATTAGGATCAACTAAATAGACTTGCTGCTGCTGCAGTTGCTGGTTATTTGGATTAGGTGTTGTCTGAGTAGGTAGTTGGGTTGATTTTGGATTCTGACCTTGATTAGCTATAGGAGGTGGCATAATAGATTGTTGATACAGTTTCTATAGGAAACCAGCGGGTCGATTTGACCATTGCTGGCCTCCTCTCCATTGGTTAGGCTGTTTCCAATTCCCTTGTGGAGGCTGCCACTGATTTTGCTGTGGTGGTTGTCAATTCCTTTGTGAAGATTGCCAATGATTTTGCTGGGCATTTGGCCAAGGGTTATTCCACTGAGGTTGGGAGTATGACCCATAGTTTGGAGGGTACTAATTTTTCCATTGACTATTATATGAACCAAAATTTTGCAAAGGGTCCTAACGCATAACTTGTCTTGGGGCCCATGGCCTCCTTTGTGCAACAAAGAAGACTTGGTCATCATCACCTTCTAGTATCTTAAAATCAGTAGGCATCTGTTTAGCCTCCATGTTGGCCACAATATTGCATCTACAGTCATGTTTCTTCTGTCTAAAATGTGGATAGAACTCAACTAGTATTGCTTCAGCTTCCTCATGTTTCTTCTGAGCTTGCATAGTGTCCAACTGTGTAGCCATGTTATTTATGATATCCTATTTGAAATCTTCACATTTTCTTGGGAGTAATTAAGACATATTTTCTTGATATCATCCCAAGGAAATTGGGTTATATCACCTCCTCCCATCAGGTCCAGGGCATCTATACAAGCATCACTAATTCCCCTCAGAAAAAAGTAGTTTCTAAGAGTCTTCATTGAGAGTATGGTTTGAATTCTTTTTTAGGGAAAACAAGAATCTTGAGATGTAGTCTTCCAGTCTTTCATCCTCCTTTTGTTGAATTCTGAATATATCATCTCCCCTACTACCACTCTTACAATATTCCTTATATTTCTCAAGAAATTTTGTTTGCATGGCTACCCAACTATCAACAACACCTCTTCCCAAACTCATGAACCATATAAGAGCTCCTTCCTTTAAGGTGGAAGGAAACAACTTCAACTTATGTGCATCTGAAGTGTAATCATAGCTGCGATAGAGGATATCAAACTCAAACAAGAAAGTTTCAGGGTCCTCTGTATCTAGGCCATAGAACTTGGGAAGTAATGAAGAATGAATATTTTTAAGGTTATCAGTATCTCACTAGGGAACAATGGGAAACTCAAAAGCAGGAGGTGGATTAGGTGGATTGTTTGCCATATTTGCTTGTTGAAATATCAGAGCAAATGGATTTTCCTCAGGTTATTCATTAGCTGGGTCAAATGGTAGTTCAACAAACAGGTTTTCAGGGAGAAACCTTCCCAATGCGTCTCTTCTTCTATGCATGCAATAGAATGAATGGTGATTTGAAGGATTTTGAAAATTCTTGATTAACAAACTAGACTAATGCTAAAAATGACTTCTGAAAAGTTCTTAGCTTGACACCATCCCCGGTAATGGTGCCAAAAATGGTTGCACCCACAAAATGATATGAAAATCACAGTAAAACCTATCCTGGAAATTGGACATTCCAGCAGGTGACTAATATCTCCTTATGGATGTTCATTTACTTGTCAAACCAAGGAACGTATACTTTGAATGGAGCAACACAATATATGCACTAAGAACTAGTTTCAGTCACAACTTAACAGAAATAAATACTTGGAAATAATTCTACCTATGCTATAGGAAGGTAATGCAAAGTTCTCTTAACTCAACCATAATCTAACCAAAATAGAAATCATAACAGCTACGACTGAGAAACAAACTATGAATTGGCCTTATGCTGCCGGAACTTGCACAGGGATGGATTTCCGATGCTATGGGAACAATATAAGACTAAGTTTGCACATAAACTTCAAAGATGAAATCTAACTGATGATCAACAGAAAAAGAACAGCTAACTAACTATCTATAGATATTTACTAAGTGGGCCCCCTTAGCAAGCATCTACTAATAACGCAACTGTTGAACTCAGAACTTCATCAAACTTTATTCATAAACTTAGAATGGTATACATTACTCTATTGATATGAAAACTAACAAAAAACTCTATCTCTTGTCATACAGATTCTACTTTTATTATTATCATATTGACTCTCAACTTTCCACCAATATAAATTATCCTTTACTTTGAATTCAATAAGTAATTATTATTTATTTTCTATTCAAATTACGACTAAAGTCTTGATTGATAGACTGATTGAAAAATATTTATAGCTTTCAAACGGTATCACATTTTTTGAATCCAAAACATGTCTCACATTCTATGTTTCATGTACTATAGGATTAAAAAAATAAAAATTCAATTTCATGAAGTTTTGACCAAGTTAAGGTGGTTAGACATATGAGTTTTTTATATTTTTTAAAAGTTGTAATAAAAAATTCATAATTAATTATTTACTTGGAAACAAATTACAAAAAAATATGCATCACATTAGGACATGATTCCTCTAGTTATATCTAAAATCTTATAAAAAAATTATCATTTTACTATGGTTAGGGTGCTTAGATAGACACCTACTTATTTTTTCCCTGAAATTTAATTACTACTGCTTTGAAATTTCAAATTTTAACCAAATAGATTTATTTATTTTTTAAACAAACCTAGTAGTTTAGAAACTACATTAAATATGCTACATATTCTATTCTTACATATTTTTGAAATAATATAGATAACTTATTCAAATTTTTACGTGAAGTTGCCTAACTCTGAATTTTCCATATTTTTGCCACTTAAGGGCCTATATTTTCCATGATGATCCTGCAGATACCTAGGGGATATAAGCAGTATCCCTACTCTAAAACTCCAATAAGATAGACCTTCATAAAATTACATCATCCAAATTTTAGCAAATATATTAAGGGTGAGAAAATTAGGCATTTCTTCTCCTTTTCAAGTGAGGATATAGATACCAACATTAATTCCAACATATAGAATCTTTGATCTTTGATGATTTGATTTCAAAATAATACACATTTCACTTTGGGGTTAAGATTAACATGAAATTTCTTGTCACCAAGAGGTATCAAGGTGTTAGACCAATTGAATTGGATTGCACCACCTAAGTCTCTACAAAATCTTTTTCTTAGCAACATACAATAAATTGTTGGAATATCAGCCACAAAATATTGAGATTCAATCTCTTTTGTGTTTAGACTACCAAGGAAACTTATGCATCTTTGATGTGACCTACAAGAAGTACTTATTTTGACTCTGTAGGGTAAACTTCTCTAGAAGGCTTATGTTGGAGTAAATGGTTTTTACCATTTACCCACTTAAGTTTACTTAGGATTAATTGTGCATTGAAGTTGTTCTGAAATTTTAATCCCACATTGGCAATGTTTAATTTCTATTTTTCTATTTAAATAACACTACAGTGTGATTACTTGGTGTGAGCAATACTCATAGCGGCTTGTGGAGTGCTTTGTGGTGACACTTGAAAATTGATTTGGTGCTAGATTTTGTTGCTACAAACAAAGAACAAGGTGCATTGATTTTTCTTCTTTTCTTTTCAGATTCTCAACCCTCTTTTGCATTATTGCTTCCCAAATTATTTGAGAAGGCTTCAATTGCAGTATTTGAGAATTTCTAATTGTTGTTGAATGTTAATGTCTTTGTATTCTTGGATATTTTTCATAGTTGATTATTGTGTTTTAATTTCATTATGGTGTGATTGGGTTGAAAGGGAGACAAGTTGTTTGCCAACTTTGGATCATGTTTTTTCTTTAGCAACTTACCATTTTTGTAGGTGATTACACATTGTGGGAAAGCTACATAGTATCTCTCCTTCCCTCTTATGGGGGGCCATTGATTATATATACATGATAGATGTAGTCCTTGGGGTGTGATTGATTCCTCCATCCATGCATCTTTTTTTATTTTCTTTTCTCTATTTTGGAGGGGGTTTTTCCCATAGGGTTTTTCTCCTTTTCTCTAGTTGTGAGAGATTTCTTTTTGTAGTTATAAATGGGTACCTAACATGGTTATATAGTCAGGTCTCATATTGCATCTTCATTTTTTGATAATAATTTTCCTTAAGTTGCACTTAAGGGGAGTGTTGGAGTAAATGGTTTTTCCTATTTACCCACTTAAGTTTACTTAGGATTAATTATGCATTTGTTATTTAGGGGGTTTTTGCCATGCTAGGAAGTTTCTCACTCATCACTTTTTTCACATATTTAAAAAGCCTATACAATATGTATTTTAATCATTCCATTTTTATTCTCTTGTTTTGGTGAAATGGCCTTGTGTTTCCTCTCTCTTTTTCCATGAAGCTTATTTTTGTAGATGGTGCTCCTAGGATGTGGATAACACCAAAAACTTATTTAACAAAATTCCTAAGGTGTGATCCAAGAACTCTATCCAATCATATAACTGTGTGGCCCTTCACCCAATGGGGTGTCAACTTCATAGGTAAAATCCATCCCACCTCATCCAATAGTCATAATTTCATTATCATAGTGACCAAGTATCTCATGAAATTTATAGAGGCTATCCCTATGACGTACATTATTGGTAAAAAATTATCTAAATTCATCTTTAGTTGCATCATTTGTTAGTATGGTGTCCCAAATTCTATTATTACTAATAACTACTGTCCATTTAAGAACCAAGGTGTTCATGAATTATGCAAAAAAAATCCACATTCAATACCATGTTAGGAATTGTTTGCAAAAAATATCAATTAAATACAAATAAAGATTAAATAGAGGAATGGAAAACATAGAAATAATAACAAAAAGAGAAAATATTTAACGTGGTTCACCCAAACTTGGGCTATGTCCACCAATAGAGAGTCCAATATTATTATCCAGTAAATCAAACTGATTACAACCAATAATCCTTGCAACTCAATACCATTGCAAATGCTACAATACAATGTCAATAGAAACCCTAATCCTTAGCCTTTTTATCAAGACTTATGCCAGTTAAAAAAAATAGTATTTTTTATGTCAACCAATAGAAAAAATAACACCCAAGGCCTTTATAAAATAATAAAAAATTATGAGAGGTTTTGGGGACACTGCCCCTCGACCCTGCCTTGTATCACATTAGGGAGCATGCCAGGGGAACTACCCCTTGACCCCATCTTGGGGGCACTGCCCCCAAACCCCCACAAGGGGTGCTACCAAATTAGATTCAACATTCCAATGCTCAACATTAAGATGACTCATATACCTAAGAATATTTTTTACCACATTCCAATGCTCAACATTAGGATGACTCATATACCTACTAACAACTCCTATAGCATGTGCAATATCTAGTCTTGTGCATGCCATGATGTACATTAAACTACCTACAGCTGAAGCATTATGTACCTTGGAAATTTTTTTCTTGCTCTATTGTCTTTGGACACATATCCTTAGTCAATTTAACATAACTAGGCAAAGGTGTGCTGACAACTTTGCAGTTTCCATATGAAATATCTACAACACCTTCTCAACATAATTAGCTTGAGATAAAAATATTTTTTTGTTTTTCCTATCTCTTGTAATCTTCATACCAATGATTTTCTTTGCTACCCCCAAATCCTTCATAGAAAATGAATTTGCTAATTGTTGTTTTAACTCGCTTATGTGATCCATGTTAGAGCTTGATACAAGGATATCATCAACATATAAAGATAAGATAATTTAAATATCATCATCTAACATCTTAAAATAAACACAATGGTCTGAATTACACCAACTATAGCCTTGCTCAACAATAAAACTATAAAATTTAATATACCATTTCCGAGTTGCTTGCTTCAAGCCATATAGACTTTTCTTCAATCTACACACAAGTTTCTCCTTACCTTTGACCTCAAATCCTTGTGGTTGTTTCATATATATTTCCTCTTCCAAATCACCATGGAGAAAGGTTGTTTTAATGTCAAGTTGTTCTAAATGCAAATCTTTAGCAGCCACAATACTTAAAACAATACAAATAAAATTCATTTTACCAACTGGAGAGAAGATTTCATCAAAATCAATACCCTTCTTTTATGCAGATCCTTTTACAAATAATATGGCTTTAAATCTTTTATTACCTTCATCCTCCTCTTTTAGCCTATAAACCTATTTATTTGGTAAAGCCTTTTTTCCTGCAAGAAACTTGCATAATTCCCAAGTCTTATTTTGCAACAAGGAGTCCATTTCTTCTTCCATTCCATGCTCCCACTAAACCTTTGTATCCACCTCCATAGCTTCATCATAACATTCTGGTTCACCAACATCAGTTAATAAAATAGAATACAAAGAGGGAGAAAATCTTTCTGGAGGTCCACTTATCCTTGAAGATCATCTAACATTCAATAGATTTTGTGGTATTTGTTGTTTCTATTATTGTGGAGCATGAGGAACTACTAGAACATTATTATTTGGTGTGTCATCTAGCACTACATAATCATTTTCTTTCTTCTCATGTTGCTACAACTAATCTTTGTACAACATTTTCTCTTTAAATATGATATCCCTACTACTCAAAAAAAATTGATTTTCAAAACCCAATTTTTTCTATTTTTAGAATCTACATGTGCAAATGCTTCACAACCAAAGGTATTGAGAAAAGAATAAATCACCTTCTTACCTATATGATTCATCTAGAATACCACAACCCAAAGTATTAGAGAGAACTCTATTAATTAAATAAACAATAATGTTTACAACCTCCACCCACATGTTTAAAGGCAACCCAACATGCAATATCATAGTTTGTGCATGCTCCATTATTGTTCTATTCATGCACTCAGCCACTCCATTTTCCTGTTGAGTCCTTGGAACTATTTTCTACCTATGAATAACATTAGAGGAACAAACTTCTTCAAACTCTTTGCTATAATACTCACCAGCATTATCAAATCTGAGACATTTTAAGTTTTTACCTATCTCATTCTCAACCAAGCTTCTCAATTTCTTAAAATTGTCAAATACATCATATTTCTACCTAAGGAAATAAATCCATACCTTCCTTGTTGCATCATCAATAAAAGTGGCATAGTACCAAGAGCCACGAGAGAAGATACTTGAGCTGGTCTCCATACATCTATATGCACAAGCTCCAATTTCTCATCTTTGCTTTGCTTTCCATCCTTGAGAAAACTAACTCTCTTTTGTTTGCCATACACAAAAATTTCATAGAAATCCATATTAACACATTTTAGACTTGGTAAAACATTCTTTGAATGAAGTAATTTCATACCTTTTGCACTCATATGCCCAAGTCTATTATGCCATAGTGTTGATTCAGAATCCATAGCAACTGTCTGATTTTTTGCTTGCTAAACTACAACTATTCCTAAACATTGATTTTTATTTGCAATAGCTAAAGTAGAAGGAACAGTATGACCTATACAAAGATATATGGTGCCTACTTTCACACCTTTTGCTACCACTGGGGCACCTTTTGTAACCTTCCTATTTTTATTACTAAATGTAACAATACAACCCTCATCATCTAGTTTCCCTACTAAAATTAAATTTCTTTTCAAATTTGGAACCTTCCTTACCTCATGTAGTAGCCAATAACTCCCATTCTACAACTTAGTCTTGATTCTTCCCTTTCCAACAATCTGCCAATGTTCATTATCTCCCAAATTAAACAACCCAAAATCCCCTTGGACATAATCAATAAAATAACTTATATGGGGCATAGCATGAAATGAAGCCCTGAATTTAACACCCAAAAATCATCAGCATTATCAAGGAAAATAATCAAAGCATCCTCATCAAGGGTTTAATTACCAAACTATAGTTTGATCAAGGAAAACCTCTATTCACTAACCCTTAACACTTTTTCCCATCTTTGCATGTGTTTTGCAAGCCTTGTGTGCATATTTTTCAAAGAGCAAGGTGTGAAAAGTTCTCAAAAATTCATCAAAGTCATTAAAAGTCAACAAAACCCTAAAAGAAGCTTGGAGAACACCTACAGGTCAGATTCTATAGATTCATATCTAGAAACCTGTTAAGAGCTAAAGCATAGACTGGGACCTACAGATTACATCTTTGAATTCCAAAAAATGTGAAGGTGGACTAATTCATCATCAGTGGTAAATTAGTCCCACTTCTAGGCTTGAAAAGTGGTTGATGCAATTCTCGGTACCCTTTTGGCTAAAACCTATTTCGGTAGAATTTCCTCAAAATAGGACTAAGTCACCTAGCTTGGCATAAGTGTCCTAGTTGGATTCAATAATGAATTATAGAGGATTCCAGAGCTCCTCTCCATCACATTCAGTTCCTAGGTGCACCTCTTCAGTCTCATTAATCTATGTTACATTTTTTTTTACATTTTTAGTTCATTTTGCATATCATAATGTGTTTTCAAACAAAGTGCATCTTCATAGTTTAGCATTAATAATCCATCTCTTTTATTAGTTATTTGCATCTAGGACATTTTATTTAGACATATTTCAATCATATTTGAATTAGTCTTGAGTGAACCATAAAGATTTTTGGGATACCTCTCTCCTTTTAGGTGCAAAACCCTAGAAGTGTAAGAGAGCCTCCTATTCCAAAAACATAGGGTTTATTTTGGTGAAATTGACTTTTGAACATCATATTTCTAATTTTAAATGCATTTACATCTTAGGACTAGCTTATATTGGCATTTCATTGCATTTTACATTGTTTAAATTGCATCCTAGGGTTTCTAAGTTTTCATTAGTGAAAAGATCATCTAGCTTAAATTTTTGCACTTCTTTTCAATGAAAAATAATAAAAATTTTGCAATTCCATATTGCATCTGCATCTGAAAACCTAAAAATCATAAAATCAATTTAAAATTTTTGATTTTTTTTGAAAAAATCACGACCTAGACTCATTTGCCACCTTGGGTGACTTAGATCATTTGCATATTTTACACTGCATTTTCTATCATTTCTAGTTCATTCTCTGCATTTCTATTTTTTTTATTACATCTTTGTTACTATTCTCAATTTTTTTGTTTCATTCACTTTCCTACCTCTGAGTTTGCTTTCATCATGGATATGTATTTTAATAAGCTTTGGATATCATTAAAATCCTTAGTTGACATGTCAAACTATGCCTTTGGAACTGGTCCTAATGACATTAAACTTCCACATGCTCCTTCAACTCCTCATGCATATCCTTGTGACAATGACATCACTAGAGAAGATGATGATAGCATGAATAAGTTCCTAAATGACTGTCTTAATAACCTTGAAACTAATTCATCCTTTTATCCTTGCATTAAACAATAAGACCTTCCTACAATACCACCTCCTAATTTTTTTAGCTAGTTACATCCTGAAACAAACGACGAACCTAAGTTCCCTACACATGCTAAACCTAGTTCTTCTAAACACACATTGAATCAACCATTTTATGATAATAAAGTGACCAATACTCCAATCAATCTTGAAGAAACCTATGGCAAAGGTTTTACCATTTAGAGAAAACAAGGATGTGACAAAACCATTTAATATTTCATTCATCAACTCTTAGAACAAAAACCAAATGATGAAAATACAATGAGATTAGGTTATCAAAATACCTCTCATAACAACAACCCTCCTATAAATAGCTACAACTTTGTGATGATGGCATGGTGATCTTTGATTCCCCTCCTGATCTAAATGCCCTTCTTCCTCAAGAGCACCCCTTGACTGATAACAATGAAAAGGATGCAAGGATCACTTTGGGTCCTCCTCCTTCCATTGAAGAAAAGGGTGAATGTAGCAAACACAAGAGGTCTTACAAGTTACAAAAAGTCAAGTTTCCTCTCCATCCACCACCTGAATGTGAAAGGAAATTGCAAATAATGTTAAACAATGGACTCATATTATTACCACCTATGAATAGGTTGGTGATATATCATAAAGATTCCAATGTTCCAATTGCACATATCATCACATTCTTGGAAATAGAAGTGATGAGTGTCATCAATTGAAAGAAATATTGAGAAACTGTCATTTTGATGGTGATAATTGCTATCTAATAATGCCATAAAACACTCTCCAACTCCTTGTCATGTCATAGTTGTAGAACATTCCATTCTCATTATTGCATGACCTTTCCCATCACTTACCTTAGCTCATTCTTTCCTTGCACCCAGTGGGGACAAGAAGTTGCTAGCCTTGACCTAGTAATGCATTTTCCATTCCCCCTTAGCTACATTATTCACCTTCTGCTTATACCAACTAAGATTGGGAGGTGGATGACTTGCTCGATGGTTGACTCGCATTTTGGTTACTAGTCTTTTGCATTTTCATTTTCTCTTTCTTTTGTGTGTTTGCATGTGTGTAATGTGATCCCCCATGTTCTTTTGATTGATGTTCTCTCTCTTTGTAGCATTCCCCTCTTTGTACCCTAATTCTACTATATGTCGTATGTCGCTTTCGCCTTTTTCTCTTCTTGTGTTTTCCTTTTGGGGATGACACAAGGCATTGAGACATTCATTTCTCTTTCATGTTGAACCAAAAGGCTATTCTTTCTCTTTTCCTTTTTCTTTTGTATTTTTCTTATTTTTTCCTTTTGTGGATGATGCAAGGCATTGAGACATTCATGTCTCTTTCATGTTGACCAACAAGGATTTTTATTTTTCTTTTCCTTTTTCTTTTATCTTTTTCTTGTGTTTTCCTTCTAGGGATGATGCAAGGCATTGAGACATTCATGTCTCCTTCATGTTGACCACAAATTCTTTCCTCTTTATTTCACTTTTTATTTTTCATTTAGGCTTGTGTTTTCCTTTTGGGAGGATGCAAAGTGTTGATACATCCTATGTATCTTCCATGTTGACTCAAAAGGTTCTTTATTTTTCTTTTTTTTTGCTCTCTTTGTGTCATTCTTCCATGTATTTGCATTTTGAAATGATGATAGTTCCAAGCTCTCTAAAAACATTACAGCAAAGAACATGTTGTCCCCAAATACATAAATCCCTTATGTTTATGTATAGCTGCAGGCCTCATACTTCCAGTGCAATTGTTAATAAATAATAAATTAAATATAGCCAATGGCTATTTAATTTATTGGATACGATTTATGAAGTGATGCCTTCACTTGTATTTATTTATGTTTGTTAAGGCTAACATCATCTATATTATTTTTAAGATGCTTAGAATACCAAATCTATATTATCTTAAACAACTTAAATGATGATATGATGTGAGATGATGTGATATGCTGTGATTATGCAAATGTATGATTTACGTAGATACTTGAACTAAAAAATCTATATTATGATGATGATTATGAATGTCGGAATAATATGCAAAATACTGATGGTTTGTGGTGTAGGATGGATACAGTGATGATGATTAACCAATTCATGATCTTGATGTTAGTCGCGGAAAAGACATCGGTGATGACAAGAGAATCCAACAAGTCCATCATCTAACGAGACTTTATGATAGATGATGATTTTATTATCATGGATTAGGATTTTTAAAGGGCTACTTACCTTATGTTTGATAACACACGTAGGTATGATGCATAAAGCTAAAAAGAACCGAGATGGCATTGTACCTAGTGTGATGGAATTTGACTCGACAAACAAATAGGAATATTCTTGTTCACCCTTGACATACAAAAACCTTGCTAGGATGTACCTAACAAAGCAATTATTCGCCAAGTTATTTTACAAGAACATCCAGCAAGCACAACAGACAAAAGGATAATGATCATTGCCCTATTCCTATCTCTCTAAATCCTTTGTTCGGATATCATCGAGAGGTCCTTGGAATGAGCACAATAAGATAAATCAAAAGAAAAAGACCATGTACGCAAACAAGTCAATGTTCTTCATACCTTCGGCTAGAGGGATGTGTTTTCATAGGATAAGAATCCAAGTGATATCGAAAAACGATGCCCATTGCTGGAACAATATAACCTAGGACATGCATTGTATAGGATGATGATGGTTTGATAAGTTGATTGGTAGGCTGTTGATATAATGTTGATTGTCATGTTTGAAAATTATTAGGAGTTTGATTTTATGTTCAATGGTTTGTTGTTTGCTTTTGACTTTATGATTGAAGCTTTGCTTTTGTCAATTGTTGTGATTGTTTCTATTTCTTTTTCCAAAGGGTGAGGGTGACGATCAATTTATTATGGATGATTGATTATTTCTAGTGAAAGCGAGATTAGACGGATGGATTTTTTCAAATATTTGGATTTTTTTGACGTTTTGAAATGTTTTGAGGTTGTTTTTGGTGTTTTTGAGATTTTCAAATGTTTTGATTTTTGATTTTATTTTTATTTAATTTTTTAATGTTTTGGGGTTTTGTGTCTTTTGAATGTTTTTGGATTTTGATGTTTTTTGATTTTTTTTGGATTTTGATGTTTTTCGAATGTTTTTGGATTTTGTGGTTTTTGAATGTTTTTAGATTTTGATGTTTTTTGAATGTTTTTGGATTTTGATGTCTCGGGGGCTGATCAAAGATTAGCCTTGCCTACGTTTAAGCTCAAAGACGACGTAGTTTAGATTCCAATGTTTTTGACATTTTTCAAATTTTTTGAGTGTTTTTTTTTGGATTTTCGATGTTTTGGATGTTTTTGGATTTTCTAATTTTTTGATATTTTTTTGGATTTTCACATGATTTTCACAATTTGGATATGGATATGTGTGATGATACCAGTGCTCTATTTGGGGATTTTACTAAAAACCAAGCTAAGGTTGACCGATTGGACTGATGGATTGATGATGATGATAACATTATTGAGGATACACAACAATGCAAGGATTTGATTGATGAGGATTGATGATGATAACATTGTTGAGGATGCACAACAATGCAAGGATTGATTGATCAAGATTGATGATGAATCATTGTTGAGGATGAACAACAATGTAAGGATAGTGTTAAGCAACACAAGGATATCCCGAGATGATGATTTTCTGATTGGATTTGATTGATCATGATTGATGAAGCTTGATTTGGAACAAAAGATGTTTGAATAATTTGATGTGATCTTTGACATGCAAATTAGATGCAACTGATATTGATTGTTTGGATCAATGTTCGATGAAAGATGAAGACTGGTAAGGAACATCTTCTTGTCAAAATATGCCATGGGCTAGTGATTTGGATTTTTGCTCACAAGTGGTTTGACCAATTTGATTTCACGTTTGCCAATGTTTGGATTGCCACATAAGTTGGAGGATATAGATCAAGATTT